>JAJPUD010001297.1:153847-167318 GCA_023553655.1 Myrmecobius fasciatus | reverse complement strand
ATATTATAAAGCAGTGGTCACCAAAACCATTTGGTACTGGATAAGAAATAGAGTAGTGGATCAGTGGAATAGGTTAGGTTCACAGGACAAAATACTCAATGACAATTGTAATCTAGTGTTTAATAAACCCAAAGACCCCAGTTTTTGGGATAAAAACTCACTATTTGATAAAAACTGCTGGGATCATTGGAAACTAGTATGGAAGAAATTAGGCATTGACCCACACCTAACACCATATACCAAGATAAGGTCAAAATGGATTCATGATCTAGGCATAAAGAATGATATTATAAACAAATTAGAACAATGTAGGAGGGTTTACCTCTCAGACCTGTGGAGGGGGAAGGAATTTGTGACCAAAGAAGAACTAGAGGTCATCATTAATCACAAAATAGATAAGTTTGACTATATCAAGTTAAAAAATTTTTGTACAAACAAAATGAATGCAGACAGGATTGGAAGGGTAGCAGGAAACCGGGAAAATATTTTTACATCCAAAGGTTCTGATAAAGGCCTCATTTCTAAAATATATAGAGAATTGACTCAAATATATAAGAATTCAAGCCATTCTCCAATGGATAAATGGTCAAAAGATAAGAACAGACAATTTTCAGATGCAGAAATTGAAACTATTTCTAGTCAAATGAAAAGGTGCTCCAAGTCACTATTGATCAGAGAAATGCAAATTAAGACAACTCTGAGATACCACTACACACCTGTCAGATTGGCTAAAATGACAGGAAATGATAATGATAACTGTTGGAGGGGATGTGGGAAAACTGGGACACTGATACATTGTTGGTGGAACTGTGAATGGATCCAACCATTCTGGAGAGCAATTTGGAGCTATGCTCAAAAGGTTATCAAACTGTGCATACCCTTTGACCCAGCAGTGTTTCTACTTGGCCTATATCCCAAAGAGATTTTAAAGGAGGGAAAGGGACCCACCTGTGCAAAAATGTTTGTGGCAGCCCTTTTTGTAGTGGCAAGAAACTGGAAATTGAAAAGATGCCCATCAATTGGAGAATGGCTGAATAAATTATGGTATATGAATGTTATGGAATATTATTGTTCTGTAAGAAATCACCAACAGGAGGATTTCAGAGAGGATTGGAGAGACTTGCATGAACTGATGCTGAGTGAAATCAGCAGAACCAGGAGAACATTATACACAGCAACAAGACTGTACGATGATCAATTTTGATGGACATGGTTCTCTTCAACAATGATGTGATTCAAACCAGTTCCTATTGTTCAGCGATGAAGATAGTCATATGCATCCAGAGAGAGGCCTGTGGGAACTGAGTGTGAACCACAACACAGCATTTTAACGCTTTCTGTGAATATTTCCATGCATTTTGTTTTCCTTCTTAGGTTCTTTTTTTTCTTCTTCTCTTTCTAGATCTGATGTTTCTTGTGTAGTAAGATAACTGTATAGATATGTATACATGTATTGTATTTGTCATATAATTTATCCTATTTAGCATGTATTAGATTACCTGTCATCTAGGGTGGGGGTGGGGGGAAGGAGGGGAAAAGCTTGGGAAAAAAAAAAGTTTTTGCTAAAAGGTCAATGTTGAAAGGTCACTCATATGTTTTGTAAATAAAAAGCTTTATATATAAAAAAAAGATAATATCCTTAAAATATTAAGGCTAAGTCAAAAAGAATTTATGAAGTGTCAGCCAACTGCCAAGAGCTGTGATAATTTCTGGAGAAATAAAGGTGATCCCCCTAAAATTCCCTGACAAGTAGACAATTCTATAAAAACTAGAAAAAGTCTAGAAAAATATCACTAAGGTTCTATCTCTAGCTCTGACTCTTTCTCCCTCCATCTCTTTACCCTCTGATTGGAGAATTATAGGATAGAGTATCAAACTACCAATAGCTTCCTTTATAAAGAGCAGAAACTGGAGGCTTTGTATCTGGGGCTCTCTCCCTGGTTTCAAATCTATGAATAAAGATGCCTTCACTTCCCTTTCTCCTCTGCCTCCTGTTCATTTCCTGCCACAAGTGTATTATCTCCTCCATTAGATTGTAAATTCTTTTGAGAGCAGGGAAGGTCTTTTTCTTAATTGTATCCTTAGGGCTTAGCATAGTGCCTGGCTGACAGTAGGCATTTAATAATTGTTAATTTATTCTAATTTGAAAATAATCAAAGAGGGAAGGCAATAATATTTAGGAAGACTGAGAAAAGTTATTTTATCCATTTAGTGTAGGGCAGGATGTCAGATGAGACTTAAAGGAAGTGAGGAAGGAAGAATTTCAGACATGGGGAAAAACCAGTAAAAATATACAATGTTAGAACATGGAGTTTTACACAAGTAGTAACAAGAAAGGCAGGGTATGGTGGGGATGTAGAAGTAAGGTGTAAGGATACTGGAAAGGTAGGGAGGAGCCAGGTTATAAAACCATATTTAATGTATCTAGCTTTCCTACATTCTGTATGAAAAAAAATTGAGGGATTAGTTAACATTTGTTAATAGTAAGAACAATAACAACAATAATAACTATAATAATATCAATAGCTAGCATTTATTATGTGTCAGGCATTGTGCTACATACTTTACAAATATTATCTCTTTTAATTCTCACAACAATCCTGAGAGACAGAAGCTATTATGACATCCCATTTTACAGCTGATGAAACTGAGACAAAGGTTGAACAACATGTCCATACACCTGGTGTCTGAGTCTGATTTTGTATTCAGTTTCCTCATGATATCTGATTGCCTATTTACTGGATATTCCATAATATCCCAAATTGAAAGGACAAAAAAAAGTAGTATGGTGAGAGAAGGGAGGGATGGGAAAGGAGAAGAAAGGGAGACAGATGAAAGACTGACAGACAGGAGAAAGATAGAATAAGAATATAAGAAAACAGAGAGGACACAGACATTGCTTAGGCAATAAAAATTACACATCAAAGGAACCTGAAAAATTAACTGCTCCCAGAATTTTAAATGGCTTGTGGAACACTGCTATTTTGGAGTGTATCTGCATGTAACTTCACCCCAGGGAATTCTGCACAAGATAAATAACTAGTGAGGGACCTGATCTATATGAGGTCCCCATCCTTTACAATTATATTGAGTCTTGAGGACAATTGCATATCCTAGAGATCTTGACAAATAGTGAACATTTTATTCCACATCTGCTACTTAATAGTTGTGTGGCTTTGCACAAGTCAACTGATTTCTCTAAATATTTATTACCTCATATGCAAAATTAAATAGAATGGTCCAAATGATATTGACAATTTTTTGGGGGGGTGAGTAATAAATACCATGATTCGACATGCTTAAGAATTCAAAACAATAATTGTCTTCCCTAGGGAATTTTCCAAAGAGGAGGGAAATCATTCTGGACCCCAAATTGATTAAGGGCATAGTAATTCCAATTATTTTTGATTAATTGATTCAATTTATATGTTTGGGTGTACTGGAATTAGTTAGAGGTAGGAGAGAACCTCCTTATACAATGGAAAATATGTTGAGAATTAAATTGTTCATTATTATGAACTATGATTTAAAGATTTTCTTGCAGGTAAGAATCTTTACATTGGGGCAGCTAGGTGGCGAAGTGGATAGAGCACCAGCCCTGAAGTCAGGAGGATCTGAGTTCAAATCTGGTCTCAGATACTTAACATTCCCTAGCTGGGTGACCCTGGGCAAGTCACTTAGCCTCAATTGCCTCAGCAAGAAAAAAAAAAAAAAAGAATCTTTATATTAACTTCCATCCTAAATAATAGAATCTGAAAACATTCCAACATGAAGAAAGAAAATTTCTATCTTGTTTCCTAGCAATATAAATTGTTTCTATATTTCAATTTTTAAAGACATTTTAGTACCATTCTTACTCTTATAATTGTTTCTCTTTATGTAGAAATGAATAAGTGAGTGAATGAATATAAAATCATTTATTAGGCACTTACTATGGACCAAATTATGTGCTTGCTTCTGGAGATATTTTGGTTTGTATAATGACTGATGTAAGTGAAGTCTTGATATTACAAGGACCATGCTCATATATTTATGCAAAAATGTTATCTTGCTTTAAAAGTAAAAATTCTCTTTTTTTTTTTTTTGCTTTGGCAATTGGAGTTAAGTGACTTGCCCAGGGTCACACAGCTAGGAAGTGTTAAATGTCCAAGACCAGATTTGAACTCAGGTGCTCCTGACTTCAGGGCTGGTGTTCTATCCACTGTACCACCTAGCTGCCCCAAAATAAAAATTCTTAATGTAACTGTTTTTTACTTGGTTATTTTTTTAAATGTTTATTTAAAACTAAGTACAAAATAGAAAAGAAAAACAAAAACAAAAAAACCCAAAATATTGTCATATGCTCAGCAGAACATCAAGGAGGATTTGAAATAAATTTCAGTTTCAAGAAAACATATATAATAATAGAAGACATTGCATTCATGAGTGTCCATCTTTACTTCATTGTTGGTTATTCTATTGTTCTTTGATGTGCACTTTTTACATTATTCTTTTTTTCCTCTTCCAGTTAAGCATGCGTATATTTATGTATACATACACGTGCATATATGCCCATACATGTAGCTATGTACAAATACACACCACATGCATATCTACATATACATTTACACATGCATAGACATGCATCTAAAACCATATTTATATGGCTGACGTATGAGGTAGATTTCTCTCTTGATTGAATCTTTTAAATTTGACAGTCTGAGAACAATAATTATTAGCTCTACTTTTTTTTCTAATAAATTCTATTGTTGATTCTTTTTATTGTGTTTGTGTATATCTCTCATTTTCTGTCCTTACTAACTCTTCCTTCATTTCCCTTGTGATTATTTAACCTGCTCCCACTTATGGATCCCTTTCCTATCTTCTCCCTTACTCTTTTCCTCCCTCTTTATCCCATTCCCATTAATCTTCACATCTTATCCCATTCCCATTAATCTAATCCTATTCCTTCCCCATTTATTTCTTTTTGGATTTTGAAGGATGCTATTTTCTTCATGGTTTTTATATGTATTGTTCCTTATTTAAATTATTTCTGATATGAGTAAGTTTTCAGACCTACCAGTCTGCCTCCCTCCTCTAATGCATCTGTGTTGGTTCTTCCTCTGCAGTTCATTCGTATAGTATAATTGCAATTTTTGCCTTTTTCTAATAGTATTGCTTGTTAGAGTCAGATCATATTCATCTCTGATAACAGACATATGGTTCACATTTCTACATTTGTTCTTATTTGGTTCTTTGAAATTATTCTTTGATGTTGACACTTATAGATTAAATTTTCTATTAAGTTCAGGTTTTTGAGCCAAAATCCTGAAAACCCATGAGTTCAATGAATATCCATTTTTTTTTCATTCAATATTATGCTTAGTTTTGCTGAATGTGATATTTTTGGATGCAGGCCTAATTCTTTTTTTTTTTTTTTTTTTTTTTGCTTTTTTCTTGGGCAATTGGGGTTAAGTGACTTGCCCAGGGTCACACAGCTAGGAAATGTTAAGTGTCTGAGATCAGATTTGAACTCAGGTCCTCCTGACTTCAGGGCTGGTGCTCTATCCACTGTGCCACCTAGCTGCCCCACAGGCCTAATTCTTTTGATTATCAATATATAATATTCCAGGACCTGCTGTCTTTTATTGTAGCTGCTGATAAATCCTATACAATTCTAATTGTAGCCACAGCATGTTTGAATGGTTTTAATTTTGTTTTGTTTCTTATAAAATTTTCTTTTTGATCTGGAGGTTTCAAAATTTAGCAATGATGTTCCTATGTGCTTTCCTTATAGAATCTCTTTGGGTGGATTCTTTTTCCTATTTCTACTTTCCCCTATTGTTTTATCACTTCAGGATAATTTTCTTTGGCTATTTCTTATATTATTGAGTCAAAGTTCTTTTTTTGGTCAGAATTTTCAGGTAGTCCAATTATTCTTATGTTTTCTTTTCTTGATCTCTTCTTCAGATCAGTTGTTTTAATAAGATGTTTCACAGTCAGGAAGGAATTTATGTCCAAAGAAGAACTAGAGAAGATTATGAAATGCAAAATGGATAATTTAGATTATATTAAATTAAAAAGTTTCTGAACAAACAAAACCATACATCCAAGATTAGAAGGGGAGGAGAAAACTGGGAAAGATTTTTTTTTACATCCAAGGATTCTGATAAAGGCTTTATTTCTAAAATACATAGAGGCCTTATTTCTAAAAATACACAGAGATTTGACAAAAATTTGTAAGAATACAAGCCATTCTCCAATTGATAAAGGTAAAAACATATAAACAGACAATTTTCAGACAAAGAAATTAAAACCATTTCTAAAAAAATGCTCCAAATCACTTATTAGAGAAATGCAAATTAAAACAACTCTTGAGATACCACTACATACTTCTCAGATTGGCTAAGAAGACAGGAAAAGATAATAATAAATTTTTGAGGGGATGTGGGAAAACTGGGACACTAATACATTGTTGGTGGAGTTGTGAACTGATCAACAATTATGGAGACCGATTTGGAACTATGCCGAAAAGGCTATCAAACTGTGCATACCCTTTGATCCAACAGTGTCTCTAATGGGTTTATATCCCAAAGATATCTTTAAAAAGGGAAAAGGACCACATGTGCAAAAATGTTTACAGCAGTATATGAATGCCATGGAATATTGTTGTTGTATAAGAAACAATCCTTAGGATGATTTCAGAAACCCAGGATGATTTTTCCTGGAGAGACTTATATGAACTGATGCTAAGTGAAGTGAGTAGAACCAAGAGAACATTGTACACAGGAATAACAAGATTATGTGATGATGAATTCTGATGGATTTGGCTCTTTTCAACAGTGAGGTGAATCAGGACAATTCCAATAATTTGTGACAGAGAGAGCAATCTGTACTCAGAGAGAGTACTGTGGGAACTCAGTGTGGATTGCAACATAATATTTTCACCATTTTTTGTTGTTGTTGTTTGCTTGCTTTTTCCCCTTTTTTTCTCATTTTTTCCCTTTCTGATCTGAATTTTCTTGTGCAGCATGATAATTATGAAAATATGTATAATAGATTTGCATATGTTTAATATAAATTGGGTTATTTGTCTAGAGAAAGGGGTAAAGAGAAGGGAGGGAAAATATTTGGAACACAAGGTTTTGCAAGGTTGAATGTTGAAAACTATTTTTGCATTAATTTTGAAAATAAAAGCTATTATTTTAAAAAGTTTCACATTGTCTTCTATTTTTTTTAATTCTTTACATTTTGTTATTTCTTGATCTCTTATAGATTCATTGGCTTCCCCTTCCCTAATTCTGATTTTCAAAGAATCATTTCCTTCTTTAAGACTCTGGATCCCTTTTCTAGTTGGTTGACTTTGTTTTCATAATATTCTTGTTTTTCTTGGGTTATTCTTATTATTTTATTATTATTTTAAAATTTTTCCCCAATATCTCTCATTTAATTTTTAAAATCTTTATTGACTTCTTCTATAAATTTTTTCTGGCTGGGTAACTAATATTACACTATGGGGTAGGAAAGTCTTTTTTTATTTCACTGTCTTCCTCTGAAGATGAGCCTCGGTCTTCCTTATTCTTATAGTAAGTTTCTATGGTTTTCTCCTTTACCTGCTCTTTTTTTTTTTTAAATGGGAACTTTTTACTGTACCTATTTTTAATCCTGGGATGGGAGAGATGGTACCTTTGGCTTCACTTCATCTCTCCTCCCTGACCTACAACTCCAAACCAAGAACTCTACCGTAACTGCCCCACTGCTTCTGCACCAGCTGTGCTGGTTCCTTCTCACCCAGAACTGTCTTTCAGCAGTACAGCTGGGTTTGGCATTCCTAATCAGCAGAGATTCTCTCAGTCTTCCTGGACTCAAAGTTCTGACTCCCCAGGATGTCTGGGAGGTGAAAGTTCCTATGGTTTGGGCTGAGGCTCCCTTAGAAAACCAGCTAGCCCTAGAGCTCCCTGATTGCTGATTCTGTTGAGCCAGCCTAAAGGTGTTTATGTTTCACATCCAGCCCTGATCTTTGAGTTTTTGAATCTTCTCTAGTTATCACAGGAGGACCCCTGTTATGCCCCCAGTCCAGCCTTACTTGTTTTCCCCTGATCTTTGTTCTCCCTGAGGCACAATTTTGTTTTCTTTGTGGGGAAAATCTAGAGAGTTGAAATTTTCTGATCTATTGTACCATCTTCCCTGAATCCTCCCCTGATGATTTTCTCTCTCTATTTTTTAAAGCTCTATACCAACTGACAATTTGGACCTTGTCTATATTAAGTTCTGGTTTTTCTAGTATAATGGGAGTAGAATGAAGCAGCCCTTTAAGGATCAAAGATAATGAATTTGATAATGGTTCCAGCTCAAGACTTAGAAAAGAGATGAGTTTCAGGAGACATTAAAGGATTGGAAAATATTTTAAAGGGATATTATATGAGCTTTACAACAATTTTGTGAGCTAAGGAATGCCGCTGCTTCCCTGCCGCCCCTCCCCACCCCCAGCATCATACAGATGAAAAAATAGAATCTCAAAAAAGTAAACCAAGTTGCTTCTGCACACACAAGTTAGTCACTCACTAGTAACCTACTAAAGAAGGCCTGGAACACATGTATTCTATATTCTAATTCTATGCTCTTTTCATCTACTTTGACAAACTGAGATATTCTATTCATGGTATTTCAAGTGCTAAGAAATTTATATATATGTCACCTTTATTTATGATTTTTACATTTTACATTTTACACCTTTATTTGTGATTTGTGTATAAGTTCAAATTTTTAGAACTGGATTAAGGAATTGGAAAGTTCAATGGTTTGAAGTGAAAGGTAGACAGTAACATCTCTATAAATTTTCTCTATCACATAGATGCTCATCAAAAATGTTAGGAGACACATGAAAAGAAGGCTAAATAATTCTTGTTATTCTTCCAAAATTGTATTTTGCTGTCGGGCTTAAAGATATCAAACTACAACTACTAGCTTTTGAATGATAATGCTAATTCATATTTATATAACCCTTTAAGGTTCAGAAATAGTTTTCCCTATGGCATTAGGCAGTACAAGTATTATCTTCCTTTTATGATGGAGTAAAATAAGGTTCAGAAAGGTTACATATGCTACTACTATCAGTAAATGAAAGCTGGGGCAGAAACCATGTCTCCTGCTTCCCGATCTAGGGAACTTCTCCAGTGTTATGAGGCAGATAGAAATTTCTATAGTTGTATTATTCATAGGACAATTCTGAATGGATGAAAATATATATATTCTGATACCATAATTTCTTACTCCAATCAATCAATGTGTTTATTAAGAACCTACTATGCTGTGGGCAATTTAGAATATAAAGAAAAAACCAAATTATTTCCTGAACCCAAAGAGCTTATATTCTAGTGGAATAATGACAAATGGTAAATCTGTTTTAGCTAGAAATGACTTGGCCACATTTCAGATCTTGTCATTTAAGTCCTTTTTTTACTTCTCCACTTCCAGAAAAAAGTGTGCATGTGTATCCGAAAACATTATCTCTATGGATTCTTTAGCAAGACAAGAGGTCACACGTGTTTTGTTTAAGTTCACCAACTAATGATAGCCCCTTAACCCCTGCTTTCAACCTAGACTCCTGAAATATTGAGCAAAAAAAAAAAAATCCAAACAGATCAGTATTCCCTCTGAAGAGACA
This sequence comes from Myrmecobius fasciatus, assembly GCA_023553655.1. Lineage (NCBI taxonomy): Eukaryota > Metazoa > Chordata > Mammalia > Dasyuromorphia > Myrmecobiidae > Myrmecobius > Myrmecobius fasciatus. The sequence goes on along the minus strand of JAJPUD010001297.1, from coordinate 157,672 downwards.
GATAAAGAGTAGGGAAATGAACATGAGACCAAAACCTTAGGTGTATATGGAAGATATGAGAAAGGCAGGAGTCCATTGTACATCCTGACAGAGCTAAATCAATTGCTTTGAACCTTTTGTCATGTTTGTCTGAGAGTGGCCTGCCTTTTCCCCCACTGCATTCACAACAGTTTCAAGGTGAAGGTACACCGGCACTGGCCAGAGGGTGCTTACCTATGTTTTCATAGAGATCAGAAAATTGTTTGCCATCATCTTTGTTGAGAGAAGCTGGTCACCAGAGTCAAAGGAAAGATTAATACTGGACTTGCTGAGTTCTGAAGAGACAATTCCTTCTACAATGCTGTAGCAGGTTAGAAAACATTCCCAGGCCTTACCCCACATTAGCATTGCTTTTGGACCACTGCAAATAGAAAGGACCACTGAAGAGAACCTTGCTCTAGGCAGATGAAACTGTTCCTCTCTGGTGGTCAATTAGAGCTATAAAGGCATGATAATGTCAAATGTCACCAGCACTGACCCGAGGGGTCCCATTTTGAAGTGGTAAAAGCTAGGTATATTTTAAAGCAACATCAATCCCAGCATTAAAGCTCATAGGTCTCCTACATGAGGTTAAAAAATGTGGCATTATTCAACTTTTTTGTGAGACAAAAATAATGGCTTTGAGTCATAGGATGTAGGTTCAAATCTTGTTTCTGCTACCTGTGTTGATTTTGAATGTCGCTTAACATCACTAGATTTACCTTCATTTCCTTTTCCTAAACTATAACTCTTTGATCCTATGATTTGCTAATACAAATTTTAACCAAAATGATAACCAGGTCTATGCTTTTCTTGAGTTTAATACAGTCAGTGTACGTTTGATGTGAATTTATTCTGTTCAACATATTATTGAGTACCTGTTATAAGCAATGGACGAAGTAGGCACAGAGGATTCAAGGATAAAAGCAAATTTAAAAATGTCCCTACTGCCAAGGGGTTTACATTCTACTGAATAGTTAAGTGGGATGAAGAGGGAAGAAAGGAGAGAAAGAGATCATTGAAATAAAATGAAGAAAGGAATACACATGCAAGCCACAGAAAAGAATCAACAACAAAAAGAAAAGGCTAAGAAAAACAAAGGAAAAGGAAAAAAGGATAAGAACAAAGGAATAAAATAGACTAAACATCAAAAAGAAAAGAAAAGAAAAGAAACCCTGAAAAGTCTAACTATATGAAATAGTACACAATTACACAAAAGAGTACACTTTGGAAAATCATAACTATCAACTACAGATAGCAAAAGAAAGGTCCTACAAGCTCTTATGCCCAAAAATAAAAACAAATAAATGAAAGAGAGATAAAGGAAATTATTATCCAGTGCCTTTTGCTAGCAAGAATTTCTAAAAAAAAAATTCCTAAGGAAAAACCAAACGGAAAGTAAAATCAGACAACTGGCCAATATGTCAACCTAAATAGAAGCAGCTCCTATCTAACTATTTTGACAAAAACCTGGATTTCACAGCATAAAATAACGACTGAGAAAAATAATTATAACTACAGCAAGTAGCTTCTTCCTACCCAACACTGTGCATAAAATCAGCTGATATTACAGGGTAATAGGAAAGGTGGGAACCATCAAAGCTAACAGGAACACAGTCATATAAGCCCATAATCTCTCAGCCAAAATAGAGAAAGAATAGAAATCTTTTCATTCCCATAGAGATCTATGTTTGGAAACAAGAGGAGATGATGCCTTTAAAACAAACAAAAAACAAAACAAGACCTCAGAGCAGTCGAACACACATAAGGGACCCTTGGAAGCATTTGAGGATAGCAATGACCAGTGTGGGCAAAGCAGGGACTAATGTGATTGTGGATCAAATTGAGATAGTCCAGAACTCTGAGACTCATAAGACTATGTGCTGAGATTTCATAGAAATCCTTGAAGATCTAGGATTCTCTTCTTTCAAAGATCCAAGATGGCTTAAACCTAGAGAAACAAATTATAGGAGCCCAGTTGATCCAAGGGAAGAGTTAGCAGGACTGAGTACCTCACTCCAAAATTCAAGCAGAAGGTAGATCTTAGTCATGGGACAAAGTTCTAAAAATGTTTATTGATACCAAAAGTTATTTTGCAAATTTAAGATACTCCCCACTCAAAGAAAAAGAAACTAACATACAAACTTCAAACAGAAAAATCAAAAGGGAAAATAATGGATATTTCACAAGGATTACTAGAAAAACTGAAGCAAAATATTAAGATGAAAATGAAATGAAAAATCTGTAGGAAAAATTGTAAGGAAAACAAGTAGCTTAAAAGAGAAAATGTCAACTCATAACAAGTAAAGTTACTCTGAAAAAAGAATAGACAAATAAAAAGTCCATGACTATAAAATAGCAAGAAATAATAAAGGATTAAAGGATTCAAAAGATGGAGGAGGATACATAAACTAATAGCAAAAAACTACTGACCTTGAATATAAGTGAAGGAATAATTTAATAGTGAATGGATTATCTGAAAACCATAGTAACTTTATAAAAATCTGGTTTCAATTAAAACTAATACAATTTTTATATGTAAACCAAAAATGAATATTTTCTAGATCTATTAGAAGTAGAAGGTAAAATTAAGACATAAAGAATCTATTGATTTCCTCTTGAAAATAACTCTAAAAGGAAAAGTCCTAGAATGCCATAGACAAAATCCAAAACTTCCATACCAAGCGGAAAAATAAATATTGTAAGCATCCAGTAAGAATCAGTTGTTAATCAGTTGAAATGTACAAAAGAAGCTTGAACAGATGCACACATAAAGTGTTATGTAAAAATATATTAAGATGAATAGGAAATAAGTGGGGATTATTAGGAAGAATTTAATGGTTAAAAACAGAATGTGCTGCCAGGAAGGGGCTCCAAACAAACTTCCTTATCTTAAAAAGCACTTGAAAGGAAAAGAAATACAACAACAAAACTTCTGATGTAAGAGAATGTCCATCAGTTAGGAAATGGCCAAAAATATTGCATTTCTATATAATGGAATATGATTGCACCATGAAAAATGTTCAAAAATGATAACAGAGAATTTTGGGAAACAGGATTAACATCTGAGTGTTATCAATGTATCATTTTATATGCTTTTCTGTTGTCTTCCATTTTTGTTAAATGATGTACTCACTTTCGTTTTGTTATAGGTGGCATAAAAATCCTTTCTAGACTACTCCCAAGTTCCCATCTATAATATGCTATAGCTCATCATGTTTCTCATTACTCCATCACACATCAATCTCTTATACATTTAACATATATATATATATCCATATGTCAACTTCATATTTAGAATCCAAAGATACTACATAATATTGGATTTCTTTTAAAAAGATAAAATTATATTCAATATACTTCCATGAATAAAATAAGAATATGACTAATAACTTTTAGAAATATTTGAGTTGCTTGGACTAATTTTTTTATAAAGCTTTTTTTTAATTTTCAAAACATATGCATAATTTTCAACATTAATCCTTGCAAAACCTTGCGTTCCAAAATTCTTTTCTCCCTCCCTTCCTTTATTTCCTTTCCTAGACAGCAAGTAATCCAAAACATGTTAAACATGTGCAAGTCTTCTAAACATATTTCCACATTTATCATGCTGCACAAGAAAAATCAGATCAAAAGGGGAAAAAATGAGAAAGAAAATAAAATGCAAGCAAACAACAAAAAAAGGGAAAATACCATGCTGTGATCCACACTCAGTCCCCACAGTGCTCTATCTGATTGCAGATGGCTCTCTCTATCACAAGACCATTGGAAATGACCTAAATCACCTCACTGTTGAAAAGAGCCTCA
>JAJPUD010001297.1:108660-153747 GCA_023553655.1 Myrmecobius fasciatus | reverse complement strand
ATAACATTTTCATGATCTCTATTGATATTTGCTTGCATTGTGTTTCCTTTCTCTGATTTTTTTTTTCTTGCACAAAAATGATAATTGTGGAAATATGTATACGTATATTTGATTTGTCAAGTATTTTAACATAATTAACATGCAGTGGATTTCCTGCCATCTAGGGGAGGGGTGGGGAGTAGGGGGGAAAATTTGTAACAGAAAGCTTTGTAAGGGTTAATGTTGAAGAATTACCCATAAATATATTTTGTAAATAAAAAGTTTTAATAAATAAATTAAAAAAAAGAAAAGAGCCTCATTCATCAGAATTGATCATCACATAATCTTGTTGCTGTGTACAAAGTTCTCTTTGTTCTACTCATTTAACTTGGCATCACTTCATGTAAGCCTCTCCAGGTCTCTCTGAAATAATGTTATTGAGCGTTTCTTATAGAACAATATTATTCCATAATATTCATATATTATAATTTACTCAGTCATTCTCCAACTAATGAGTATTCACTCAGTTTCTAGTTCCTTGCCACTATAAAAGGGCTGCTACAAACATTTTTGCACATATGGGTCCTTTTCCCTTTTTTATGATCTCTTTGGAATATAGCCCAATAGAAACACTGCTGGATCAAAGGTATAAACAGTTTGATGTTGGCTTATAATTTTAATACTTCTGATAATTAAATTTAGCTATCATTTATGAAATACAGAAGTTAGGAATTTTGGAAGATGGTGTCAAACATACACTTGCATAAAACAATCATTTTTACCAAGTGTAAACTGATGAAGATTAAAATGAGTAGAGCTAGGTGAATAACATATAAAAGAAAAATAGTATTGTCTGTACATATTTGAAAGACATAATAAAATAATAGCTAACATTTATAGGACACTTAAGAGATGCCAGGTATTGTGCTAAATTCTTCATCATTATCATTTCATTTAATACTGCCTTTAACCCTAAAAAGCATTACTATTATTATTCTCTATACAGATGAGGAAACTGAGGTAAAGAGAGGCTAAGTTATTTGCTTGATTGTCTCATAGATGAGTAGTATCCAAGGAAGGATTTAAATTCAGGTCTTCTTGACACCAGCACCCTAGCATTCCATCAACTTCACCACCTAGCAGATCCTGTGAGTAGTGTAATGACCAATCAAATTTCCAAAGAATATACAATAAAGTACATTACCCACCCACCTCAACCCCCCTTCTCATAGAGATTTGATGTACACAAGAGGCAGAAACATTCATATTTTGCTAAGGCCATTGTGTGAATTAATTTTACTTGACTATGTTAAAAGTTTTGTTTATTTTGCATTCTTTCTCTTATTTTTTTTAATTGGGGAACTGGATAACAATTGTGATGGAAAAAAAAGAGGGTCAGTGTAATATTTTTGGATGATCTATAAATATCTAAGCAGCTTTAAGTCCTATCTTATCTCTTATTTCTATCCCATGTCAGAGTCTTATATCATTTTTAGGTGTACTCTTACATAAGTCAATCTGATATTTAGAATATTCGTTCTAAATATTGAATGATTTTGGATTACAAGAAAAATCAATGATATTCAATTTGCCATCATAAATAAATTAGGAATATGACATACATTTTAGAAAGAATGAATAGTTGAACTTGAAGAGGTAGAGGCTATGTGCTACAGTAAATACAATGTTTAACTGAGTCAGGAAGACCTGAGAATGAATTCTAGCTCTGACAATGTGCTTATGGATATGTAACAGAATTCTTCCTGAAAATGGACAGAGTACCTTGGACTAGTCATTTAACCCCTTGATTTCCCTGAAAACTCTGAAATTGTTGTCTCCAAGTTTTTAACAATTCCTTAGTTGTCAAATCCAAGAGCCTCTTTTCAATCCTCACTCTCCTATCCTCACTGTAACTTTTGACATTATTGACCATTCTCTCCTGTTCTCCAGCTTAACACTCTTATCTCTCTAGGTTTTTGTTGAAACCATTCTCCCCAGGTTCTCCTCTTGCCTATCTGATTACTCCTCCATCTCCTCTAATTGTAGGTGTCCCCCAAATTTCTATTCTGGGTTTCTCTCTTCACTTGATTACATCAGCTCTCATCAATTTAATTACTAGTTCTATTCACCCCCAATCTCTTTGCTGACCTTCAACCTTGGATTTCCAACTGACTTTCAAACATATTCAATTGCTTCAATCCAGCAGAAATCTTAAGCTCGAATAGGAAACCAAATAGGTCTCTCCCATTAGACTATAAGCTCCTTGAGGGAAGGAACTGTCTTTTGCTTCTATGTATATCTCTTGTGCTTAACACAGTGGCCAGCATATAGGGAGTGCTTAATAAATGTTTATTGATTGATACCTATTGCAGAGAAAATCTATTGTAAACAGGTTTCCTCATCATAAGTTTCCTATACAATCAAAGCATATGTTCGGTAACAACAACAACAGGAGTATGGTTAATTCTCAAGTTAACCCAAAAGATAAAAAGAAAACTCTGTTTTTTTCCTCTGCAGACATTTAGCAAGAAGGGGAGTTTGCAAAGTCCAAACCAAACTTTTCATTGATTTCTTCAGCTAGTTATCTATAATTTACAGAGTTGAGCATTGAGATCTTCAACATCTGAATATTTTATTGTGTGTGCCATTAACCAATATCAAATAACATTATAAAACATAATTATGCATGATATGTCTATAATAAACAAATTTATCTTTGGTATATAGGAAGTAGCTATTTCTAATTTACTATGAAAATATTATCCAACAATAAAAAACATTTATCACCTATCCACCTCAGGCTTATTTTTGTTCTGTTTTGAGGTTGAATTACTTAAATGTTTCCAATCATTTAAGCAAACTTGATGAAAATGTTTAATTTCTGGATGTACATGGTTTATAAATCAGTGGTATCAGACTCAAAGAGAAATAGTCATTAATCTATACAGTAAGTTCCTTGCAGGCTGCATATTGACTTAACTTTAAAATGTAATGCTATCTGCTTTACTGTATTTTTTTTTCTTCATTTTACTAATCCTTCTCAATTATATTTTAATCTGGTGGGTGTATTTGATACCTCTGGTTTATACTATCTTCTTGAAGGGTAGGGAGAGGAGAGGAGAGCTAGATCAGAAAGACCTTCAAACACCAGAGGATTTTGTATTTGATCCTGAATGTGACAGGGAACCAGTAGAATTTATTGAGTATGTATGTGGGGGGGAGGGGAGGGAAGGGAATGAAAAGGGCGAGTGACATAGTCAAGTTAAAAGACAGGTGAATTCTTTGATGCCTGGGAGATTACCTATCTATGTGATCAGTCACTTAGGGTAGGAGACATCACTTAACTGAATTAATTCAACATGTTCTCAGTACTATCCTTACTGCATATCTTTCTCATATTATGGCTAAGAAAATCTCCTTTTTTAACTGTTGAATGACTTATGGATGTTTCATTTTTATTTATTTGTTTATTTGCGGTTATGGACTGAATTGTCATTGGACTGGCCTGAGGAAGGTGTCATCAAAGTAGAGTAAGAGCAAAACAGCACATAAAGTGGCCATGTGTTAAAGACTAGAAATTTCTGATAGAGAGCCTGAGAACTCCATCGATATACTTAGGAGTGAAGAAAGCCCTCTAGCATGCTGGGTGGACATCCTTTGTCAGATTTATTAGAGGCCATGAACAAGATCCTCTGGATGAACAGGCAAGGATGAAGGGCAATGGGCGTTGTTGGGAGTATTCAAACTGATGAGATCATAGCTTCACTTGAGTCCCATGTACGTGCTTACTATGTACTAGGCACGGTGCTCAGAGCTTTACAATTATTATCTCATTTGATCTATGAAAAAACCTTCTGTGATATGTGCTATTATTATCGTCCTCCTTGTACAGATAAGGAAAAGGCAAATAGAGATAAAGTGGCTTGCCTTCAGTGTCTGGAGCCATATGGGACCTCACATCTTCCTGACTCCAGGCCCAGCCCTCTGGGCACTCTATCCACTATGCTATTTTGATGTTGCGGATAGGATGCAGACTTTGAGGTCAGGATAATGATTCACATCTTGCCTCTGTCAGCATAGGTCTGACCATGGAAAGCCAGATTCCCAATTTCTACTGAAGACACTACCATTCTTCTGATCTTAGGAGCATCTAATCTTGGATTTATTTTTGACTCCTAATTCTTTTTTTTTTTTACAATCCATATTCAATCATTTGATAAATCTTCCTCTTTTTAGTTACAAAAAATCATATCTGATGCTTTCTGTGTACTTACATATCTGCTACCTCAGTTCAGGATACCAACACATTTCCCTTTCAATTATTGCAGTGGCTGTTCTATTCAGGAAATTTCAGTAGTTCCCTATTGTTTCTAGAAAAAAAGCACAAGCTCTAATGTATCTCTTAAAACCTTTTACAAATTAGACTCAAATTATCTTTGCAGCCTTAAGGATAACTACCTGGAACAGTAGATAGAGAACTAGCTATAGACTCAGGAAGACACTTTTTTTTTCCCCTGAGGTAATTGGGGTTGTGACTTGCCCAGGTCACACAGCTAGGAAGTGTGTCTGAGGTCAGATTTGAACTCAGGTCCTCTTGACTTCAGAGCTGTGCCACCTAGCTGCCCAAGGAAGACACTTAATAGCTGTATGACCCTGGGCAATTCACTTAATCCCTGTTTGCCTCAGTTTCCCCATCTCTAAACTGAGCCAGAAAAGAGAATGGTTTACTGTTTCAGGATTTTTGCCAAGAAAACCTCAAATGAGATTATAAAGAGTTGGAAATGACTCAATAATAACAACAAGAAAATATGAGAACTGGTTGGTGAAAAGTTGTAGAGATGAAAAATGGAATACTGAATGTGAAGAATAAAAAGATAAGTTTTGCTGTATCACAGAGTGTAGGAAAAGAAGTAATATATAATGACTAAGCAGATATGTTGGAACAGGTCACAAAGGGTTTTAAAAGCTAAACAATAAAGTATATATTTTATCCTTGAGGCAATAGGACATACTAAGTTGGTGTTTACTATTTCCTATAATGCCTAGGACACAGTAGTCACTTAATCAATGCTTGTTGAAAAATTGATTGATTCAAGCATTAGAGATGTAATACATTTATGTAAGCAGGCCTATTATTAAAAACTTAGGTACTTTAGGTACCACATGGTTCCCCTCTGCCTTTCAATTTATAAAAGCTCTAGAATAACCTCAGGAAACAAGTTACTTCATTTGTATTTTTGTCTATTCCCAGGAGACCATGCTCCAACATCTTATCCTGGGATGGCTATGATTCAGAAGATTGTGGAAGACACCAAGTATAAACTACAGATCCCACCAAGTTGGAAAGTTTTCAAGTATGTTTCTAATTCAAAGATCAGCCTAGATCAGTTCAGAGAGACCTATCACCAGAGGATTTGCTACCCAAATACATATATTTTTAAAATAAGTAATTCTTGATACTATTTTTAAAAATTGGGTCAATAGAGGCAGTATCCACACTGATAAGTTCATATTTTGTAGCACTCAAGTAAGCATTTGATTTTAAAATAAATTTATAATTTTAGCCAACTGTTAGATAGATACAGTAATATGAGTCTGAACACTGAGTTTAGACTTGTTATTTAGGAGTATTTTGAGAAACTGCCTACTGGTTTATAACTGGTTCAGCTAATAAATTGTTTGTCATAGCTAATATCAAAGGGGGATAAGAAGGGAACTGAGCTTGACAATCCTAAGGAGCAGACACATTGCATTTGGAAGCGATTTGGTTTTCCACTTCTCACAAACTGTTAGAACAATACATTGTATCATATTACTCACAGAGTATAGAAGGTACCTGCTGGGTATACAGCATGGTATTAGTGGAAGTACAAAGATTAGATGCTGTATGGTCCATTCCTTCAAGGAGTTTAGAATATAATAAAAAGAATAAGATAGGAAAAATATTATAATACATATTATGGTGCATAGTGCACTAGAGAGGTGCAAACCAAAATGTGAGTTCTAAGAAGTAAAATCATTGCCATCTAAGGAAACTTTTGAATTGTGCTGTCAAGCTGGAATATGAATTCAACAAGTAAAGAGGAAAAGGGAGTCATTATAAACATGAAAGCTTTTGGAGAAAAAGTTTAGAAGAAGGAAGTAAGGAGGAGAAAATGACCCCGAAGTAGACAGACATTATGCCTCTTCCTTGTGCTGCTGAAGTCATACTTTGTACTTAATAAAGTCACATTCTTTGAGATCTTACCCTTTTTGCACTAGGGAATAGCAGCTGTGGAACCTTGAAGACTCTACAATCCAGCTGTGAGAGATGATGGCAATCTGGTCAGCGAGACACATGGCATCTTTTGTGGTCATCCACTGGGCAAGTTGTTATTCCCCATTTCTAACTCTCCTAGGCTAGGTGCCAGGCTAATAGCAGAGGTGCGAGACAAAGGTTAGGATGGATTGCCAGCCTTCTATCTTTCAGTGTTGGAATGTGATTTGCTTTGTGAAATGGATATGGAGAATGTTAATTATATTTCCCTGATATTTATTCTGCATTTATGTTTTAAGTAAATTACACCTTTTTTATTACTGTATGTCAAATCATTAATTCTTGTTGCTCCGAGGGATGGGATTCACACATAGTGGAGGCTCAAAGAAAGAAATTTAGTAGATATGAATCCAAATTGTACACTATATCTAGAAGGTGACACAAATGGTTGTTACAATAAAATACATTGATACAGATATTACACATACATGTATATTTATTGTTATTATTGCAAATAATGTGGTTAGGGAAAACCATCATTCTTGAGCAAAGGAAATTCCAGAATACAAGTGTAAATAGAAACATTAGCTACAGATAGACTCAAATGTACATATTCATTCAATCTATCCAGGTACTCACTTATGTTAGGGATTTTGAAAAATGGTAAAAGTGACGATGTAAGAGGCTTTGGCAAAATAAAGATACTATGCAGATCTATTTGGTACATTTCCATACCTGCACATATTAATTTAACAAAAAATAAACAGTTTAGGTGTGGAGTGGGAACAGTTCTGACCACTTTTTGAAGTCCTTTAATCTCTGATCTTCTCTTTTCTCAACTGCAAAACTAGAACGTTGTACTAGAATCTAATGCAAATATGTAATGAGTAGATGATTAATAAGATCCTTTCCAGTTCTAGCATTCTTTCTCTTTATCATATCTTATGTCTCTATTAAAGAATGGACCTAAAAGAGAAGCCTAAAAAATGTTATTTCTTCTAATTTCTTATTTTATCTTAGATCTTTACAACAAAATTTTTGTTTTTTAGTTTTTTAAAAGTGTGCCTTTACTAATCATGTTGTGATTAGTTAAATTTTAGTTTAAAAAATTTAAAAATTTTAAATAATTTTTTTAAAGATAGCCTATAGCTTATGCTTTCCCTTTTCTCCTGCCATAGAGTATTCCTTTATTTTCAGCTGTTTTCAGTCCTGTTCTATGCTTTTTGATCCTATTTTGAGATTTTCTGGGGTGGTTTGTTATTTATTTCTCCAGTTTATTTTACAGATGAAGAAACTCAGGAAAACAGGGTTAAATGATTTTTGTAGGGTCACACAGCTAGTAAGTATCTGAAGCCAGATTTGAACTCAAGAAGAAGCATCTTCCTGACTCATGCCTAGCACTTTATCTACTGATCCACCAAGTTGCCTCTTATTCCCTTATAATAATGACTAAAAAGTGGGGGAAATAATTCAGCAAATAATTCAACATATCAAAAAGTCTGACATGCAGTGTTCTGTACTCATAAGCCCCTACTTTTGCAAAAAGCCCTGGCATATATTCCTAAACATTTCTAGTTTGGGGCCAATTTAAGTCAGTATAATTTCATTACATTCAATTTATATTGCTTTGTGGTACTTTGTATTCATATCAGCTCACTTCTTCCCTTGTAAATATCCATGTATTTTAAATTTATCAACCAGTATGTATTTACTGAATGTCTATTATGTTAGTGACAAGTGGATACAAAAAATAAATTATGTGAAAATTGGCAAAGAAAAAAATCATTGTAAAAATTATAAAACAATAAAGCTAATTCAACATTAAGCATTTCTGGTGAGTTCAGAATCAATAATTTGAAAGTTATTAAATTTAGTTCATTGCATTTCAATTCATTTTTTAATTCACCATTTTTAAAGTTCCAATTATTGATGTTCTCTGCACTTAGAAAGGTTTAATCTTGATCAGAGCAATCATTTAATATTTTTTGAAATGGAATTTTGTTTCTTACTTTATATCTGTTCTAGTATTGGAAGAGACATGACATCATTCCAATCTTGTATTTAGGAAAAGAAGCTGTACTAATTCCCAAAGAAACACATGGAGTTTGTTTGGAAAAAATAATATTTCTCCAGAGTTTTCAGGTTTGTTTTGGAAATCACCCACCCAATAGGTACTATTTGTATTTACCATATCTCTGTAGAGATACTCATAGCATTCTTTTTCACTGTGACTGAAAGCATTTCTCTCATTACAAACTTGTGAGAAATATAGCACAAGAATCATTATTTACATTTTATAAACAAAGGAAGTAAGGCTCTGAGAGGTTATGTTCATATAACTAATAAAAAGAGGAGGTGGAATTTTTATGCAGGTGTTCTGACTTCCTAGTCCAATGATCTGTCCACTGTGTCATGCTGCCTCTAAAAGTATAATGAAGATATTTAAAGGATGAATGCTTCCTAAAGATGATCCCTTTGGATTCATTTCCAAAAAGGAAGTAAATAGCTTAAGGTAATTAAACATTTATTCCAATATGTCTAGGCACATTGAATGAGGCAGAGTTTGATGACAAGGAAACAAACTCCGTAAAAGATATTTCCTTGAATAGGAAAGGCATATATTACAAACAATCTTTAGAAATTGACTTAAGATTTAATATTGTCATCAATCTCTCATGCACTAATCATGGAAAATGTCAGGGCTTAGGCAATCTAAGTTTAGTTCATAGTTTGACCTTTTAGATGAATTATTCTAAATTAGGACATTATGTCAATTAAAAACAACAAAAAAGTATTCTCATTCTGAAAGTCTCCAGTGATATATGATTTTTTTTTCACTTATTTAAAGGGCTGTCACATGGAGGAAGGATTAAGTTTGTTTTGCTTGGTCCCAGAAGGTAGAATCAAGAATTGTAAAGAGGATATTTTAATCTTGATCACCAGGAAAAACTTTCTATGAATTTAGACTGTCCAAAAAATGGAAAGGGTTTGCTTTGAGTAGTGAATTCTCCCTCACTAGTTTTTGATAAGAAATTAGGAAACCACTCAGCAAGTATTCTATAGCATTATTTAGACTATCTAGACTACCAGTACCTTTCCAGTTCTGAAATCTTGTAATTCTGTCATCTTTCCAAATTCACCTATCTATTCTAACTCCTATGATAGAATTTCCATAATCTGCATCAAGCCACAATTTCAGACAAGAGCCAAATGCTTACTTACTTTTCCATATATTATACTTTGCAAATATTTTATTACAAAAATCAGAAATTTTTGTCATGTACTAGGTGACAAGGTCAATTTCACTTAGGCAATAATGCAAACATTTTAAAAGCCAACTACCCAATTGAGTTACTAATACACTTTTGTTGTCTATTTAAGTGACAGTAATCTGATTTTACTAGCACGATAATTATTTAGAAGAAATTATAAGAATTTATTCAAAGTCAAGACAAATAAATGAAGGTATTTATAACATCCAGTAAGTGACAAAGGAATCACAGAAAAAAAAGCTGTTAAAAATAATGTGATATTTCAGCTGGATTCTTTAAATTCTGTTTTCAAGTTGCCTGTTAGCTGAAAGAAGGAATTAACCTAGTCAATAGAAACAAATGTTAAATACTTTAGTTTGGAAACTGAACTTACTATGGAATCTCTCACCAAATAACTACCACTTGCAGTGGGAAATCCATGGTGTTCCTTTTCATTAAAAGCAAAGCAAATCATTTTTACTTTAGATGAGTTGAAGTAGGTTGAAGTGACTGGGACCTCAGATCAAAGGTCATCCAGTTTAATCCCCTCATTTTATAAATAAGGAAACTGGTTGGGGCAGCTAGGTGTCGCAGTGGATAGAGCACCAGCCCTGAGTTAGGAAGACCTGAGTTCAAATCTGGTCTCAGACACTTAACACTTCCTAGTGTGACCTTGGGCAAGTCACTTAACCCCAATTGCCTCAGCAAAAAAGCAAAAAAAAAATAAATAAATAAGGAAACTGGTTTACAGAGAGGTTAAGTGATTTACACCATCATTCTGGTAGTAAAGGAAAGAGGTAATATTTGAACACAGCTCCTCTAATGCCAGAGGCAAGGTTCTTTCATCACTACCTCTCCATAGGGGAGTAGAAAGTGGATTTAGATATTTTCAATTTTTTACATCCTTGATTATCCATCCATGAAAGTGGTTCAATGAAGGAGGAGGGATGAGCTGAAGATATAGAAGGCTGCCTGAACTCTGTTGCCCTAGAAAGGAAAAAAAAAAAAGAACCCTCAATAGGAGGAGATCTTCCTTTATTGATGAGATTTCCCTTGTTGATGCTAATGCCATGCTACTACTAAAAATACTTCCGAAACTTCTTGACTAGACAGAAGAAGAAGAGAAAGTGATGGCAATAGGAAGCTATATATTGAAAGGATTCAGTGGTCTGGGTTATAGTCTTCTAGCCCACCCCTAAGTACACAGTCAAGTCTCAAGATGCTAATTAATACAGTTTTCCAAAGTACTTCCAAATGAGGGTTTCATCTTTTGACAGAAAACCAAAATTAAATTATTTTCTGATGTAGCAGAAAGAGAACTGAATGAAAAAGTAGAAAACAAGGATTCTAGTCTTAGCTAATGCTATTTCACCACCTCTCAGTTTCCTCATTTGCAAAATGGTGACAATGATACATGATTCACCCCTCAGAATTATTGTAAGGAAAACGATTTGTGGAGCTTCAAACACAATGGAAATGTAAGCAATTATTAAAATATTTTCCTGTGTTGGTAAATGTTTAACAGCTGGGTTCTTTGGGGGCTATTGTGCACAAGATGCACTTTTTAAAAGTTTAATGTGCTTTATTAACATTTTATCTATCATATTTTTAAGTTTAAACAGTCAACAAAATTAAAACATAATCAAACCTTGCTCAATTGACTCTCCCAAATTGGTTTGAATTGACTTCAGCATACTCCTGAAATTTAAGTTTGAAGGTAGAGGACTAGGAAAGATGATCTCTTATTGTCCCCATCCAAGATATATGAGTGTATAAGATGAATACTATGTATGTATATATCTATATCTCACATATATAGTGCACCACCAGCTGCCTGTAAGTTAAAGTTTAAGATTTTAATTTCATGCTTATGCTGTGGAAGTTGGAAAGGAGATTTGAGTAAATGGTCTCTGATTGTTAAGATCAAATAGAGCTGCTTCAGGGGTTTTCACTATAGTTTGAAAAATAGCACAGCTACCTTGTGATGTCATTATCCCTTTGAAAACTGCTTCACTATTAGTTAAGCATTTCAAATACATAATAAGGACCACTTGACTGATGGCCCCAGCATTGTTCCTTTATGTTAAGTAATAAATAATGTAAGCTATAAATAATAAAAGCCATCTATTACTCACAAGCATTTGTATATGGGAGAGAAACTGCAAATCTCCCATACCACACATTTATTGCTAAAATATGAAAGTAATAAAACATCTACCATAAGAGAAGGGAGGTATAATTTACATTTTAATCAGATGCCATTATTAGAAAACATTTTATTTTTCTATTGTTTGTGTTTTATGTCTGTCAGTATGATTTTGAAGATAAAATTTATTCTATTTAGAGAAAATTAATGTCCTTTAAAAAGCTTGTTACATTTCTATGAAGTCACATGTTCATACAAGAATGAACTTTAGTACTTACAAAATTGGCATAACTTGGACTCTTTATTTAAGACTTATAAGGATGGATTAATTTTTGCCTATAGTAGCAAAAATGCAATGTCTTTGAAAGTTTTTAGAGAGAATACAAATTAGTAGGGATGACTACATGAAAGTTTGTCATTCTTTGTGTCTTTTTTTCCTATAGGTATATATGGATCCCTCTTTTTGGATATGAACATTTCTTTCTGTCCTTGTCTCTTTTTATGTGAGAGTATTTCTCCTTCATACATCTTCAAGAGACTACATTAATCTCTTAAAAGAAGAGGGGGGGGTCTATCAACTGGAGAATGGCTGAACAATTCCATAGTGAAGGAATATTACTGTGTATAAAAATCAATTATCTTAGAAAAAAATGAAATATCTTGTACCAAATAATTAAGAGTGAAATGAGCAGAACCAAGAGGATATTATACACAATATTGTTTTAAGACTGACTATACGTGATTAAGTCATTTGGACTATTATAAATATGAAAATTATATAATAAATATAATTCTAATAATAATATATTATAATAAATATATTAAAAATTATAAATACCCAAACTATATATAAACCTTGTAACTCTAAAGGACATATTAAGAAAGATGTTATTTGCATCCAGAGAAATAACTGACAAATAGAAGTATATATAGAATAATTTTACATTTATGCACACACACACATACACACGGACATACACCTTTGTGTTTAATAGTAGTCATCTTTTGGGTGTCTACATGGTAATGATTGCAAATTTTAAAAAGAATAATAAGTTGCAAAAAAAAATTTAAAAAAAAGAATAATAAGTTGCACATAATGGATTGGCGGTTTCATGTACAATCATGAAAATGCTTGTTTTATTACATAAATAAATACCTTTTTAAAAAGGGAAGAAAAGAAGAGATTTCTCTCTCCTAGTACAAAGTACTCAGTACATATAGGTTTGTCCCCTTTGTGGAACTGATAAATCAAGTTACATTGAAGAAATCCATAAACCACTACCTACATTATCTACTTAATCATACAATACAGTATTTGTATCTACATGCATGTGGTTTTGCCTTAAGTAGAAAGCAAAAATAGAAAGTATGGAACACAGTTTCTCTATGGAAGTTGAAAACTATATAATGTGGGACAGTTTGGAATTTAACTACCATTTTTACCCCTTATCCTTGGATTAGTTTTTCTCCTCCTTCCTCTTAATGAAAGGGTTTTGTTTTTTTGTTTTGTTTTGTTTTTTTTGGTTTTGTTTTGGTTTTTTTGCTTGTTTGTTTGAAGTAATTCAACAATTCAAACTAACACATGTTAAGAACCTATTGTGAACAAAGTTCTTGATTTATTTTTAAGGACAAACTACCACTACTCTACAAAGTACTGCCTTAGAGATTTGTTTAGAGAATTGAGAGAATTGAGTATTTTTCCAGGATTGCACATTAAAGTTGTTTCAGGGGCTGGGCACAAATCTAAGCCTCATGGTTCCAATTTAAGTTTAAACTTGGAACCATGAGACCTGGGTTAGGGCACTAAACCTGCTGCCTTTTATTTGGGAAAATTTAATATTTTTAAAAATTAGAGTTCTTGCCCTCCTCAGAAAATTTTTTCAACCTCCTCAGAGAGGTATACCCATCAGAGAAGTCTGATGACTGTGTGTCAAAGATAGGAGGCCAAAAAGAAAATAAATAGATTTATTAGCATACTAAGGAATCTGTTCTCATTGATATCAAATTCAGATTCCTGGGGCACATATTTGGTTTTTATAACCTTTCAGATCCTCTTGGACTACATAACCAATCAGTGGCAACTTAAAATATAATAGCAAAGCATCTCGTGGCGGGGATAAAAAGAGGAATCAGTCAAGGAAGAAAAGGGGAGTATTTGGAATGCCAATGGCAGGATTTATTTTCAGAATTGGAAAACATTCCATGTTCAAGATTAGCAGATGATGGGAAGAAACCAAATACTTTTCTGATGATGAAAACAGTTCTTTTAGACAATATTGCACAGTCTTTTATCTAAGGACAAAAAAAAAAAAATAGCTGTTACAGCAGTGGATGAGACTATCCAAGTACTTTACCATGTCCTTGAAGAGAGGTGTGGGACTTTCTGATGTTAGTCCTCCAGGTGATTGGGGTATTTCTCCATTGTTGGTCCATCAAGACATAAGAGAATAATTGTGTTCCTATTCTTCCCTCACATCCTCATGGAGTTTGTTCTAGTAGGAAAATATGATGAATACGCAAAGACCAATTTATGCCAATGAAGGAATAGAGAAATGGACATAGGTCTAAGCCCATGCAATTCTAGGAATAATTGTTTCATCCTTTGTATATGTATACCCAGCACCTAGAAAAGTGCTGAGTCTAGTAGATACCTTAAAAAAATTCTTGTTGATTGATTGAGGGGAATTCATCCAATCACCACAAACAAGCAAAGTTTTGGGAGAAACAGTGTGAATAAGAAATTCCTTTCATCTTGCTTCCAGAATTGGTAGGAAGAATCTGGCCTAACTAATTATTTTTATAACTGTTTCCTCAGTTCCACTGATTTTTAATACCATGGATTTTGGTACTGGAAGAAACCCAACTGCCAAGTTGTCCTGTTAGTTAACTAGTTAGCTATTAGTTAGTTTTGTTTTTCTCTCTAGGAGAAGATTGTCTCTCCTTGCTGCTTATCTTAATCTAAAACACAGGCCAGAATGAATTCTTATCATCCCTATCCACTCTACCTTATCCCCATCCATTGTTTGCATCACTTATCTACACTAAATATGGACACAGGGTAATGGCATTTTGCCTATATGCTATATGATGGAAGGAAGGGATTTACCATGAAAAATTATAAGGAAACATACATGGCATAAGAAAAAGATAAGGCAAGATAGGAGAGACCTATAATATATTGCAAATTGGAAATCCAAACTTGATCTTCAAACTGCAAGGCTAGTAAACTTGCTTCAAGACACTCCCCTGCTCAAAGACCTTCAGATAGCATCAGAATCAAATCTAGTTTGTTAGAGTGGGTTAAATTGAATTGAATTAAATGGAAGATTCAGTAACTAATTGAGAACTCCATGTCCAATTCTCTTAGGGAAATGTTCTCAACTAGGTATTACCTAGAAAGAAATCTGATAGACCAGTATCTGGCAAAGTGTTAGTAGTCAATAATGATGTTACTGGTTGATAATGGCTTAATTATTAAATAAAAAAGAAACATCTAGAAATTCAGTGACCTTAACTCAAAGTATAGATTATCTAATGCATAATTTCAGAGAATGGTGGGCCAATGAAAATGGGCCAGCTGGACCATTAAAATCTTATGTAGCTGCAACGGCCAGCATTGCTTATCTATAATTTCTGTAAGTAGCACAGGTGATGCAGACAATATTTGTTTGTCAGATAAGACAGTAAACACTTTATTCACCAAAATTATTATTTGGAAATCTGGAAACAAGAAAGTTCATTGTTAAGAGGCATCATGATATAGTGGATAAAATCCAGGATGGAGTGACATTTGGTATAGGAAGACCTTGCAAATTTCTGAGTAATCGCTGGCAAGTAACTTTATTTCTCAGTTTCCTCCTTTTGCTACATTGCTATTATACATATATATATGCTATATTTTCTCTGTTATTTGCTATAATGGACATAAATAATGAATTTGATAGGAATAGCACATTGTTATTTGCCATAAGAGTGCTTTACGCATTCTCATGCAGTTATCCTGATATAATATTTAGAAAGTAAATTCAGGTAAGATGGAGAAAAACAGAAAGGAATGAGATAAATAATTTGTCAGGTCACTAAGTTTCCAGTGGGTATTCCTTTTGCAAGGATCACTAAAGCCATCAAAAAACAAAACACAAAAACGAAACAAAACAAAATAATAATAAGATCAGAAGGAAGGCAGAAAACTGGGGGGAAGTTTTATAGTTTCTCAGATCAAGGTCTCCTATCCAAATATATAAAGAACTGTGTAAAATCTATAGAAATATGAGTAATTATTCAATTGATAAATTGGTTAAAGGATGTGAATAGGCAATTTCCCAATGAAATCAAAACAGTTTATAGTCATATGAAAAATGCTCTAAATCATTATTGATTAGAAGAATGTAAATTAAAACAACCTTAAGCTATTTAAAAATGTTAAACCTATTATAGATTCACTCTAAGTTGTGTCCAATTAGAAATGTTTCAAATTGTTATAGTCTATAAACATTGCTTTGTTTTCTTCAATATCTTCAACACTTGCTGAAAAAATTAGAAAAGAAAGGATGATGCCATGGGACAGCTCACTTATTATTGTACAATGTACGATTTCACCAATGTGACTATAACCCCCTCTCATAATTGTCCAGATGACAACGCTATTTATTCCTCAAGGCTTATTAGTGTCTTTTTGCAAATCTTTTGAAGAAAGTCCACCCAATATGTTGAGAACCTTCCTTTAGACTTTTTGATGTTACATGGCTGTAAATAATGTATGGAGATTGTCAATAGTTTATTTTTTACTTTTGCTAGGTCAAAAATGTCCTTTTACAATGAATGATACAGCTATTATTTCTGTGCAATTTTTTGCTAGTGTGTACTTCATTTTGGGTAACCTCAATTTTATTTTTTTATTTTTTTTTTTTTGCTGAGGCAATTGGGGTTAAGTGATTTGTTCAGGATCCCACAGCTAGAAAGTGTTAAGTATCTGAGACCAGATTTGAACTCAGGTCCTCCTGACTTCAGGGCTGGTGCTCTATCCACTGCACCAACTAGCTGCCCCTCAATTTTAATTCTTTAGAGAATTATTTACATCAATAGAGCATACATCTAGCATCAGTAGCAGTATATTGTAAAAAGATGGGTTTGGGGGGAGGAAAGGTGTTTTAAAAGTCTTCACATTTTTCCCCAAGGTCAATGTACTTCATCTCCACTCACTCCTCCTCCTCCATATCTAGGCCTCTACATCTATGATGTCTGTCCAAGACAGAAATACTTATGGATAAATTCTCTAAAATATCCATTTATCTATGAACTAGAAAAATAGATGTTCTAAAAAGACTTTGTTTTTCCTGTATAGATAGCTTGGTGTATCTCTCCTGAATCATTATGAACCTCATTTAGGAAGGACTTTATTGTCCCAGCTAAGTAGCCAGGTGGCTTAATAGGTAGAGTGCTGGCTCTATGATCAGGAATATCTGAGTCCAAATATGATCTCTTGCTATGTGACTCTGAGCAAGTCATTTAAACTCTGTTTGTCTTCAAACAATGGAGAAGGAAATGTCAAACCTCTCCAATATCTACCAAAAACAAACAAACAAAACCCAAACCAAAACAAAAAATAGAAACATCATTGACATGCTATGGTCTATGGGGTCATGAAGAGTTAAACATAACTAAATGACTAAACATCAACAATATTGTCCCAGGATTTGCTGCAATCAAAAAAATACCATCTAAACAATGCCATCTACAAATATGAGAATATGAAACAGTGGTATAAAATTCAACTAGAAACTGGGACCACTTAACCAAATATTAGGGTCCCTCTGGGCTGCATGTTAACTCAGAAAACCACATATAATATTACCAATCATTATTATATTTATATTTGTTGTGCTACACAGTTCCCATCTGGTTTTGGCTTCCCTGAGGAGTCTTGCCTCTGCTGTGTGACCCTCATGTGCTTGACATCTCTGATCTAGAAGATCTCCCATCTATACCAACTTGATCTTGACTTAGTGACTTGACAAATTGTATATCTCATTAAATTGTATATCTCATTATTGTATTGCATTGTTTATCTCATTCCTTTCTGTGTTTTTCCATCTTGCCTCAATTTATTTTCTAAATATTATATCAAAACAACTGGATGAAAATGTGCAAAGCACTCCTATGGTAAATAATGATGTGTTATTTCTATTAAATTCATTGTGTGGTCATGTCTTTTTATCATAGTAGTGCAAATCTCCATGATGGTGGCAAATACCTTTCCTAAGGGTACTTCTCTCTGTTTTGTGAATCACTAGCCATTAGTAATCAGAGAGGCATTGAAAAAAAAATGAACTTTTTTTTTTCAAGATATCTTGCAGGACTTTGATATGCATGTGGGAAACTGCCTCATTTGAGAAGCTTCCTTAAGACAGATTTTGTTATGCCAGATTCAATGCTTCTTATTAGCCCACAAACAAAACACTCCTTAGTAAACAGAACTTACTATGAGGGGAAAATATGTAAAGGCCCCAAATCTGGTGTCCTTTGCCCTGACAAAGATGTGAAACAACTGGAACTACCCATTGTTGGTTGTTGCAACAAACAATAGCTGAATGGGAGGCTACACACAGCTCATTTCAAGCAGGAACATAATCTAACTTGTTCCACTTCAGTTAGGCAACCAAGGTGCCTCACTGCTGTTACAGAACCTCCATTCAGTATAATGGGTCAGGGTCACTTTGTATGATGTAGCTCATTAAATTGAAGGTGGGTGGAAAGAAAGGACAATTTTAGCTGCCTGTTTTCCTTTTCAGGAGAGATTTCAGTGAAATCAAAGAGAAATTTGCCTGCTTTGTGAATCTGATCCAAATGAATTTAAACATAAACCTATATAAACCTTTTTTTTTTTTTTTTTAAGATTTTCATGTGAAAAATGGCTAAAATAAGAGTCAGAACCACGTGTTTAGCAAACCATATTGCAACTAAATCAAAGAGATAGTAAAATACAGATGGATTCCAGGATTTTACCCCTCCTTGTTGGGTTTTCCTATCTTTGATGCTCAGATTCTGGTTAATAGAGAAATTTTCTTTACCAAAGGCAATGGAAACTATTAACCTATCCAGCTGTACAAATGAATATGCAAAGGCCCTTTGATATTCTTAATATGAGGAAACCTATCCTCCAATGCAGATTTAGGTACATCTAGGAGCTAGTCAACAAGTCTTGGTGATTTAGACGAAGCATGTAAAGATCGATAAGTAATTTGACCAATATTTTTTAGCTAATGTGTAAAAGGTGTGGTTTGAATCTTGTTTTCCTCATTGCAAGCTCAGCTTCTATGGTATCAAATTAAAATAGAAATTGAAACCACTAAACCACACATAAGGATTTCTGCTGGCCTCATACTGACTTTAAAAATCACATGTTAACATTATCTATGTTCTGTTGTATTTTTATTTTTGTTCAATATTTCCTGTTTACTTTTTTTTTTTTTTTTTTTTGAGGCAATCAGGATTAAGAGACTTGCCCAGCATTACACAGGAAATGTCAAGTGACTGAGACTGGATTTGCACTCAGGTCCTTGGGATTCCAGAGCAGAGGCTTTATCCATTGTACTGCCTAGCTGCTCCTCCCATTTACATTTTAATCTGATTCAGGCCTCATGTGGTATTTAATGCATCTGATCTTTATCATGCTACTTCTTATTCTATTTATGCTTATTAATTGTAGGAAAGCTAAATTCCAGAAACAATTCTGTGTGTTTGGATACTGGATTTGGAAATTATTAAACATAGTAATAATATTGCTGAGTTATATAATATATATACATAGCATATCAAGGAATTAATTTTACAGAGCTACATTTGTCATTATCACCAATTAGCTGACAATAAACATAGTAATTCATTATGAAAAATGATATTAAACTAAACTATAGTATGGAAATACTATAGACAAATATTCTTATATTTTTTTTATGGAGTTATATAAAATGAGAAAAGGCTGTTCCAAATTCAGTATTTAACCACTAAACTCATCCCATATATATCATTTATTCATTCATTTTCCTGGTAGTCTGTATTATAAAACTATAGTCAAAAGGCACCCATGGCATACTCAGGTATTTCCAAAGAATGTAAAGATTGATTCACCATAAAGCAAAATATTGAGGATAAATAAAAAACAGGTTCTCTGTATCAATTCCTTAGTGAGTTTTCTCTTTAATTCAGCAATTTGCCCTACTAATCTATCCACAGGCTATTATTCACAGATGTGCTCAATAGATTATTCCTGAAGTGGGAAAAAATGCTTGCATGTGTCAAGCAATTAAAAGGTCTTAAACTATTTCATAATTATTTATTTTAATCACTGGGGTTATTCTATGCACAGATCTAAAAGGAAAAACAGAAATCAAAGTGGCCTACTTGTGTGAACTATTTTTGTAGTTTGAAAGGGTGGGAGGTATTGGAAGAATAGTATTCAAGATTTATTTTCTAACTCTGACCAATAGCCATGCCAGTACAGTTCAAAACAAGCACTAACAGGTGATTTTCAATTTTTAAAAAATTTCATTTCATGAAAAAATGCTAGGTTTCCAAAAATGCTCAGTGAATTCAGATTTAGTCAAATACCATCTCTTTTCCTTCCCTTTGCCAAACACACGTAAGTTTTTAAAGAAGATAAAGACATCTTTACAGAACTCCAGAACAATTTAGAATAGCTCCTAGAATTTCCCAAACCACAGGTGACCCTTTCTTCTACATAAAGATATCCTTTTAATGTACAACTACTCAAAAATTATCAAATAATTTTCCTGAACTTTCCTTGTATCACATTGCTGATATTCTTTTGGTTTCAGGGAGAAGTAAAAAAAAAAGAAAGAAAGAAAGAAAAAAAAAAGAAAAAAATTCAGGAGGTACTTATCTCAAATGCAACACATTCCCTTTTTATATAAGATCTTCAGAATGTAGTCATTTCATATCATCTATCACCTCTGTCACAATTTTCTTAAGATTTCTAACCTCTCAAACTTACTTCTCTTATTACAGACCACATGATTTATGAGCACCGAGAGCTGCCGAGACAGCTGTGAGATTAGCATTGTAACCTATTCCAGCTCACCTCCGGAACAGTTTCTCCTGAAATGTACTGTCACATTGGAATGGAATTACAACACATATTGGGGCAATTCTGACATGTACTTTTAAACTTACTTGTTCAATTCCACCACCACCCCCCACAAAAAAAAAGGAGAATGGTTGTATCTGGGTAGGGGGCAAAAATTGGAAAAGCCAAGTTCTGCTTAGTTGATTTTATTTCATGTAAAATATATTATAAAAATAGTCATAAAAAACCTCAATTATTAGCCAGACTGACATTTACTAATTTTCATTTTAGCTAATATATTCTGCATATTTGTTTTAAGTTTGTGCAAAAGCATAATTATATTGGTCATTAAGAAATAGATGATTTAGAAATAAAATAATGTTACTTTCCGTGATATTCTATTGAACATGCTATAAGCATTGAAGTAAATATATCTATTAAGTATTTTTATTCTCTAGTATTCTAGGGAGTTTAAAGCAAAGGCTATAGAGTACAACAGACATCAAGATGGGAGAACCTGAGAAGACTTGAGCATGATTTACTTGGGGAAAAAATGATGTTTTTGGACTAAGATTTTTCAAGAAACTAAGATCTTTTACTCTTCAAGAAAAAAAAATCTGCTTTCTTTTATCAAACTACTCAACATGACTAAATAAAACTCTACAAATTGTCTCAAATCTCCCACTAACTAATCTTTTATTAAGCATCACTTATTGCTTGATCCTGCCTCTTCTATTAAGTGGGTAAGTTGTATGAAGAAGGTAAGTTGTTTTTTTTTTTTTTTTTTTATCTTGGCTTCTCTTTCTCTATCTGCTAAAAGAGGGAATTGGTTGGGCTAGATTTCTGGTGCCAAATTCAAATAGAAAAAAGGCCACTCAATTGTATATAACTGTACAATATACATTCCCTACAATGTATATTGTACATTCTTGTACACTATATAGATCCTCATGAATGAGACCATGCATTAACATTATTCATTTTAATTATATTGTTATTCTATATTACATTATATATAATTATATTTATTATATAATTATTATTTTATACAATTATATTTTAATACAATTCACATTTGGGAGTGTTAGCCATATTTGCCCCTCTGGTTTCAGTGATTTTTAGGATTATCATCAACTCAAATTTAATAGCAAATGGTTTTAATGGGCTATTCTTGTGTAGGAAAAGCTTTTACCTTTCTTTCTCCCACAAATTCAATTTCTTTTTGATATTTCTGGTCAAACTATACCTTATCTGCACATTTCCCAATTATTTGTCATCATCATTCTCACACATAGTCTGATCACTCTTCTTACTAGATAGTATATAGCTGCATAACTACACAGCTAGAAAGTAAAGTCATCAAGAATTAACTGACAAAGATTTATTATATTCCTATTAATTGCTAGATAATGTAATATATGTAATAATGTAAAAATGAAATAATTCCTGACTTCAAGCAACTCATAGAGGGGAGACAACATGCACATATGTAACTTTGCTTTCTTACTTACTGAAATTTTAAGGACAATAACATTATTTTAAATCATATTGAAATTGAAGATTCAACTACATTCACATTATACTCTAATGGTATTTAGAGCATGTCATTTTCACAATTAAAGGAAGACAATTGGGTTCACGGCGTATTTGAATTTGTATGATGAACTTTACAATATTACTTTAAGTTTGCAAGTCATGGAATAGGATGGTCTCTAACCAACTGGAATTGCACATCATCCAGAAAGTTAGGGAGAGGCACTACAGGAATTGCATTCAACTTGCTGGGGTCCTTCTTCATTTTTCCTTGACAAGGCACAAAGAGGGTATGAACAGGTCACATCACATTACAGATGAGGAATTATGAAGAAGTAGTTTTCTTCAAAGAAATTCATGAGCAAAAAAAGACAAACTGGTTTTATGGCAAGGATAAAGGAAGATAGATGGATAGATTATTTCATTAGTATTAAAGGAAAAATGAAGAAGGACCCCAGCAAGTTGAAGGCATCCCCTTTAATGTGCTAATTATTAGACATGAGCCAGAATCACACAAATGGGATGACACAGAAGAAAGGTTGTGATTAGTGGAACCATTTTAATTCTTGAATACAATCAACTATCTCACTGAGTATTAGGTCATAGGTTGTTGTTATTGTCATTTGTTTTCTTCTTCTTTTATTCCATAAACCAACTAATAAAATCTTCTATAATAATAGGAACTTTAAGCTTATTGTTCTGTCTATGCTGAACACTTTCCATATTTAAATCTTTCACTTTTTTTCATTGCTTACCAATTTCTAGCACTTGAGATCTGGACTACAGAAGAGTTTTGAATCTCTTTTCCTTTTGACAAATTATCTTGGCATTCCCATCTTAATTTTTTATTTCCCATATCTAGCTTTCCTTAAATAAGGCTAAGTATTACAGGCTCGTTTTGTTTCATTTAGCTTTCCTGAGTTTGGATCAAAAGTTAGTTAACAGATTTAGGACTACTTTCCATTCAAATCACTTTGCTCTGAGGCCAATTTTGGCTTTTCCATTAAAGAAAATGTTAATTGCCACACCAAATGTGAGTGTATATTTCATAGAGAAAAACCAAAAATAAGAGAATTCAACAGAACAAGAAGTTGCTTGTAAAAGTGACAGCCTGTAAAACTTTTAATTTGCCAGCTTTAAAGTCATCTTTATTATGTGCTACATCATGTAGGAACAATATCAGGCAGTTTCATGCTGGTTTACTTGATATGATTGGAGTTTCAGTTAAAACCAACTAGTTTCAGATGGGTACCCATGCCTTGATCAAATGTATGTGTATGTTTACATATAATTTTGAAAATATAAATTAGAAGTTACTGATTTGAATTCTAACATATTGTTATTTTATTTGAGATTTTTTACATTTCAAGGAGATTAATTATTAGCATACAGGATGTTCCAAAAGTCTTGGTGCAGTTTTAAGCTAATCTTAATTATATTCTGGAAAAGCTGCCCCCTCACACAAGTCTTACTAAAATTATATTATTCTTAATAATATGATCGTTCAAATCCTCAAATGGATCTGAAATTTCATTATTTTAGGAATTCCCTTCAATGATGCAAACAAATAAATAGTAACTCATCTTGTCTATGTCCTATTATAAATTCACCATAGAGAGTCTAACCGATATCTTGGTGGCCATCCTTGTTTCCTCTTGATTACTCAAAGATTCCAATGGATCACAAGAGTATATAATCTTATCACTCCCTTTCACTATATTAATCATTTATTCAAGCTTTTCTTTATAGTTTCTTATTTGCTACATAGAATCAGTTGAGATGACATGTATACGACACTCTGTAAACCTAAAGTATTATATGAACACCAACTGTAATTCTATAGTAGGACCTGCTCATATTCACAGTGAGCATCTCATTTGCTCTCAGAGTAACATACGTGTCAACATTGCAGGGACACTGTGGAATTCTATGACTTACAGCCATGCAAAAATGCTAGCATAAATGCTAGCATAAAATACTGGCATTCAAAAAAGATGGGTCTTTCTTGTGATGGAAAGTGCCATCCACATCCAAAGAGAGTACTATGGACACTGAATGTGGATCGAAGCATATTTTCACCTTCTTTGTTGATGTTATTTGTTTGCTTATTTTTTTTCCTTTCTCGTGTTTTATTCCCTTTTGATCTGATTTTTCTTGTTCAGCATAATGAACATGAAAATATATTTAGAAGAATAGTACATGTTTAACTTTTATCGGATAGTTTGCTATCTTGGAGAAGGTTCAGGAGGGGGGGAAATTTTGGAACATAAGGTTTTGCAAAGATAAATATTGAAAATTATCTTCATATGTATTTGAAAGAAATAAAATACTATTTTAAAAAAGATGTCTTTGAGATCAATAAAGGAGTTATTTAATTTTTCATAAGCAATCCAGCCTGCTTTCCAATGCATTCTCCTATTTAATTCTGTTTCCAACTCATAGTTCATTTTCAGAGGCTACCCATATTGATGGATAAGATCTAAAGGTTTCGCATACAATAGCATGACAATCTAAATCTAGAAAAACAAACATTCTTCATTTACCTGTTATAGTTGTTTTTTCAACTATAACATGGTTAGGCCAAAGTCCTTGGGAAGTATATTGTTCTTCTCCAAAAGACTTTGCAATGTTCTTGGTCTCAATAGAACCAATACAATCTAACCTACAAAGAGAAACATCTTGGAAAGCCTCATCATCTCTGGGGAATTTTTCACTTTGAATAATGGACCTCATTCACAGCAGGGGTGAACATTCTAGTCAAGCATGTCTCCTTGTTTTATGCTTTATGTTTTGTCAATGGTCAAAGGGCCATCACACAAGTTTACTTTGGTCTTTTGGATTCTTTTGTTTTTAATGTTTGAATGGGAGACTTTATAGAATGAGATCCTTTAAGATGACATTTTGCTCTATTGAATGAATTTCTCTTATTTATAATAAACAAATTAACAAAAGTGGGATTTATATTCTCTGTATTTTTCAGACTCTTAAAATATATAGTCTGTTTTCCAAATTTTAGTACAATTTTAAACTATTATAGCATAAAAACTATACTCTTGGTAGGCCCTGTATATTATGGTACAGAGTATTATATCTTTCATTGAGATATTGCATTTTGAGAACATCTTACATATTATGATATACACATTTGTGTACAAATGTGTACACAAAATACACATAATTGTGAAAATTATGTGTCAGAAATAAGGAAATAAAAAAGGCCAAAGACTTGAAGACTGAACAGAAGACTTGTGCCAATAATTAATGAAATTTTACTTTGAGAGAATAATCAGAAGATGCTAGGAATAACAAGCACTGAATAACACAAAATTAAATCATATTTTAACAAACAGGAGGCCATTCATTATTCATGTCATAGTAATTCTTTATCTCTATGTCTAGTTAGAACTCCAACTCACTAGAGTAAAAATCCTAATTAGTATGATGAAAATCTTGTTAATATTAGACTATCAACAAAAATAACATCACATTTTTATCTTCTTTTTAGGTTTACAAAGTATGATTTCATTAGTAACATTATTTTACAACTGAGGAACTGAAATTCAAAGAACTTTGTCTGCATAGCTAATTAAAAACTGGAAACTGAGTGATAAAAGTAAGAATAACTTACGGATCCAGCAGCAATATGATCAGTTACTGGCAATATTAAATCCAACTATTAGCCATGTCTTTCTAGATTACTCAGGAGTGAGAATTTCATAAGATCTGTCAAATTAGATGCGAATATTACGATAATCAATAGAAAAAGCACTGATGTATAGCTATTCTCTTCTTGGCTCTGCTTTTTTTCATCTGTTTAATTTTGGGCAACTCATTTAAAATCTCCCTGTCTGAGGCTTCTTGTCTATAAGACGGAGATAAGAAGACATATTCTAGCCTTTTCATAGGATTCTTGCAAAGGGTCAAGAAAAAAAAATGTGTGCATTTTTAAGGATTCTGAAACTATACAATTATAATAGTAATGCAGATAATTAAATAGTGGTTTTTTTCTTCAATTCATCTCTAATGTAGTTGAGTATCAGCTTGATATCATGATGACACATCTTTCTTAAGGTGGATCCTTTGATTTCTTCACCACTGGTCCTACTCTTCACTTGAAGAAATAATCCCTTTTCAGTCTCCTGCTCATTCAAATGAAAATACCATCTTGGATTAATACCATCTTTCTCAAAGGAGCTCAAATCATTTTTCTCAGATGTTTCTCTAATCCCTCACAGCATTCCCTCAAGGAAGGTAATGTCCATACAACACTCCTTCTGCACCAAGTCTGAATGATTATGCAAGGGGATTAGGTGACCATGGGTGTTCTCAAACTTGCAGTTTTACTAAAATGTATTTACTGTGTATATTTTTGAGGCAATGAATTTATTTCTGGTTCAATGATAAATATTACATTTGGAACAATGATTGAATTGTCTTTTTTTTTGCCATTAATAAAAGGTATTTGCTTCTAGATGCATTGCTTGTTAAGGTATTCTGAATTTAAATTCCAGAAATATTGCTTCCTATCCTACAGTGAAACTTTACTTTTAAAGTGAGAGTCAGTATGGCTCTAAAGTAGATAGAGGATTGGCCTCTAAGTCAGAAGTCCTGTTCAAATGATGTATCTGACATGGACCATCTATGGGATTGTAGACAAATCATTTAATCTTTTTTTTTTTTTTGAGAAATTTTTGAGAGATTCTAGTCATCTCTCAAAAATATAAGTTGCAGAGCAGGTGACAATTTACATTGATAGAGAAAGTCTGTTACCAGTAGCTCCTTATGGAATCATCCTGATGAATTTACAAATCAGGTTACATAAAATAAAGTTTGTATCACAACTTTCCTATCACTGGTAGAAGACTGCTTATAGAACAATTGCTATGTTGCTAAATATTTTTCTATTGTTTCATACTACCAATGTCAAAAACTAATGTTAATAGAAGATTGTTTAGCTTTGATCCAATCTTCATATGACCCGAAATTTTCCATTTCAAGTTAGACCGTAAGTTCTTAAACTATTTGGGGGTCACAGACCTCTTTGAAACTTTGAACCCCTTCTCTGAATTATGTTTTTAAGGGAATAAAATAAAATTCACAGTATTATAAAACAATCCAAAATAGTTATAAATACATGTGTGTATATGTATACATACATAAATACATATATGTACACATATAAACAAGAAAGCAGTTATCCCAAGTTAAGAATTTCTGATTTAGACCTAACTATATAGGAAAAAAAATGGATTAAAATCTGACCATGAGATATTTTAGTAAACTTAAGCATATGACCCAATTAAATATTATGTATTTTGTACCTTACTGTTTAAAACAAGATGCTAGGTAATATTCAGAAGCTAATACCCCACCAAAAAAAAACCTGTTTGCATTTATAATGTAATTTAAAGGCAATATAAGCACAAACTTAAAAGACAAATTGTGTGCAAAAAAGAGTTTAAAAGAAAATATTTTTAAAATGTAACTTTAATTTCAATTTTTTTTAATTTAAAAAAACTTAGCTATGATGAAAGTAGTAACAAAATGATGTAATTTTAACATGGCTTGAATTCCTGGAAAAGGAAACTAAATACAAAATATGAAAAGGAGACTAAATTTGTTGTTTTATGAATTACATTAGGAGAAACTACTATATTTATCTTTGCTTTCCTAGCACTAGAATATGAGGTTTAATAAATATTTGTTAAATATGTATTGTGTACAAATTTCTCATAAACTTTTGTTTCCATTTTCACCTTCATTTATCAAGTCAATCTCATTTAAAATATCAAATCAATCTCACCACTAAATAATGCCAAGTTGAGATTTGGGGATAGTTGGTAGCATAATTCAAAAGAAGCTTGGGACAGGAGAGTTAAACTAGAGAAGTCAAATATGAAAATGGAAGCTTATGTCAGCTAAGAGTCCACGGGGCCAATAGTGAAGGCTAAGAGGGATATTGCTTATGGCTGATGTCCATTTTCATGCTATAGTTTAGAGATTACTAGGCAATAATAGAGGAAGTCAAGGCAATATGATTGAATGGAAACCTATTTTTATAGAAACCACATTTTGAGGGATCAGATTAAAAGAAAGAATAAGGAGTATGAGTCATAGGCCTATAGGTTTTAGGTCTGGTAAGGACCTCAGAGCATACTTGATTCCTTAGGCAAGCTGAGAGAGGATGTCTGAGGAGAAACTCCAGAGAGTCATGAAAAAAACACCAAGCTTATTAACATAAAGAATGGGGTGCTAATACAGTGTTTCTGTAGTCATAGGTCTAGACATTTCTTTTTTAGTCCTGAGCCTTTTGGTTCTTCAAAAGGATTGATCAGATACAGGGCTGACATCTAATTGGCTCATGGTAATCAAAAGTCACCAATTCTAAGAACAGTTGGAAGGTCTGAATATCTATAAAGTGTGTTCCAAAAGTTTTAGTGTGCAATTTTAAGCTTTAGTGTTATAATTGAGTGCCTTAAAAGGCACTTTAAAAGGCTTTTCTAAAGATCATCACCTTCCTTTCCAAAAGCTCATATAATCATTTAATAATAAATGAGTTTTTCCAGGAAACAATGCCTTTCATTTAGCTATTATCTGGTATAACATATTCTAAATTCTATGGCTATTCTCCCATTCTCCATAATTGTTTTTCCAAAGACCACTGAGAATGAACTTTGTTCAGTGACTACATCTAACAGTTCTTTCAAATGTGGTTTCAGACATTTGCTAACTTTGTGATCTGCAGGAAGTTACTTAATCTCCATCTGCCTCAGTTTCCTCATCTGTAAAATGGGTACAATAACCCCTATTCTGTCTCCCAACATAACAAGAATTAAAGGAAATGATATTTATAATGGACATTAGGTGGTACAGTGTATGGATTGCTGAACCTGGAGTCAGGAAGACTTATCTTCCTGAGTTCAAATCCTGCTTCAGATAATTCCTAGCTGTGTGACCTTGACCAAGTAACTTAAACCTGTTTGCCTGACTTTTCTCATCCATAAAGTGAGCTGAAGAATGACATTAAAAATCATTTCAGTAAAGCAAGGGATAATTTGCCTATCAGATCTTTGGAGAAGAGAAGAATTGATGACAAAAGAAGAACTAGAGAACATTATGAAAGGCAAATGTATAACTTTGATTACACTAAATTAAAAAGTGTAACAAAACCAATAGAAATAAGATGAAAAGTGAAATACAAAGCTGGGGGAAAAAATCTTACAGCCAGTGTTTCTGATACAGGTCTCATTTTAAAATTATATAAAGAGTTACATCAAATTTATAAGAATACAAGTCATATGAAAAAATGCTCTAAATTGATTAGAGAAATGCAAATTAAAACAATTCTGAGGCACCATCTCAGATTGACTAAGATGACAGGAAAAGATGATGATAAATGTTGGAGGGGATGTGGGAAAACCGAGACACTAATATATTGTTGGTGGAGTGGTGAAATGATCTAATCATTCTGAAGAGAACTATGTTGAAACGGCTATAAAACCAGCAATGCCTCTCCTGGGTCTGTATCCCAAGGAAATCATAAAGGAGGAAAAAGAACCCACATGTGCAGAAATGTTTGTAGTACTTCTTTTTGTGATAGCAAAGAATTGGAAAATGAGTAGATGCTATTAATTGGGAAATGGCTGAACAAGCTGTGATACATGGAATTAATGTTCTATAAAAATGATGAGAGATGATGAAAGATGAACAAGTTGATTTTACAAAAGCCTGGAAAGATTTACAAGAACTGATGCTGAATGAATCAAGCAGAATCAGGAACACATTGTACACAATAACAGTAAAAATGTACAATGATCAAGCCTTTCAAGAAAAGTTGCATTGGAAAACCAAGGCAATCTCAATAGACTTTGGATAGAAAATGTCATCTGCAAACAGAAAAAGAACTATGGATATTGAATGTAAATCAACACATGCTATGTTCACTTCTTTTTTTTTTGTTTTTTGTTTTTTCTCTCCCATGGTTTTTTCCTTCTGTTCTGATTTCATGATTCATAAAGCAATGTGTACAAAAATAAATAAATGAATTTAAAAAAAAACCTCACTCCAGTATCTGAGCCAAGACAACCCCAAAAGAGACCACAAAGGGTGGGGCATGTTGGAAAAATAACAATATTTGTAAAGCACTTAGCACATAGTAGGTGCTTAATGAATGCTCCTTGTCTTCTTCCCTTCCTTCTACATATAGACATGGTGCTTTGAACTCTATGAAGGTAGCCATGCATCTTTTTTGCATTTTCTGACTTACCTTGGGTTTTCCATTTTCACTGTCTATTTTCTATCCATTCTAGTCCAAAAATGGATTGAAAACATGGTGCAGGGGATAAAATTGGTTACCTATCACTGTACTAAGACTACCACCCAAACAAAATGGTTTTCTGATCTTTTCTTATTTCAATTGAGAGTTTTAATATCCTGCAGACACAGCTATAAAATTATTGGTTTCATAATATTAATATAAATAAAACTCATATGGAAAGGATCTCATAGCTAGCTATGAATGATTATTATTAACATCACTAATTCCTATAATTTTGCATATATTTATTTTCTGATCCAATCTTATTCTCTTTGAAGAATTGGACTTCCTTAGTTTGTTTATTCTCTAGTCCTTGTTACACTTGCCTTTGGTGTTATTAGAATGAATAATTCTTATTTAAATGTTATATTACACTATAATTCAAGAAAAGCATCATTCAATGAAGCCTTTAATTTTGATTGTAACAAAAATAGCATTCATTTGTATAATCAAAAACTATCTGCAACTTAGAGAAGAAATTACACTATGTGACATTTGATCCTTATAATATGACAGACTTGAAGACCAGTTAGAATTGTTAAAACAAGGCATTCTGGAGTCCTATAAGACTGCATTTTACTAAGAACAGTGGATCAATTTACACACACACACACACACACACATATACTTCATTTCACCTTTTTTCAACAGGTACTATTTCTAACAAATACGAAGTAACAAAGGAGCCTGAAAATAGAGAGTACTTGCATATATACATGTTTATCTGGGCCAAAAAAGAGGCAAGTTGTTTGATTTGGACCAATGTAAAAACATTTAACAACAGTGAAAATAAATCTCATGACTTGGAAGCAGCATGGGGTTCTGAGATCAGCTGTATTAGATTATAAAGCACAATAATTTTATATATTTTTTCTTTTTTTAAAATAATTTTTGGAGTTTTTTTTTTGTTCTGTAAGTTATCACTTAGCTTGCCTAGAATCATTCAGTGATTTATTAAGCATACATGTTACAGTCAACTCTCAAGAATTAGACTGTGGGGGTAGCTAGGTGGCACAGTGGATAGAGTGCCAGCCCTGAAATCAAGAGGACCTGAGTTCAAATCTGACCTTAGATACATAACACATCCCAGCTGTGTGACCTTGGGCAAATCACTTAACCCCAATTGCCTCAGCAAAAAAGCAAAAAAAAAAAAAAAAATAAACAGTGAAGAAAGAAAGGAAAAAAGTTGACAAATTTATGAGAATCTTTTCTTCAATAGTCATAAATTGAATGGAACTAATATTGTTCTGTACTATATAATTATTCTAATACATATTGGCTACTTAGTGCCTGTACTATATTTCCATTTCATATGTAAGAAAAGACCACTAGTAGAGAAATTTGTGTGGTTACAAGTAGTTACATCTCCCCCCACATACACACACATTTCATTTTCTGATGTATCCTAGAATTCTATTGACAAATACCTTCCTTTTTTTTTTTTTTAAAGAAAAGGGTATATGTCTAATGATTAAAGGTAAGAAACATTAGGCAAAATCAGATAAGTCTTATTTCAACATTGTTCTGGAACTGCCAGAAGAAACTCAATGCAGCAAAAAGAATTACTCTAAAAATTCCAAAAAATATTCCAATTCTATCTAAAATCCTTAGGGCTTATGAACTCAGGGAATCTCCCTGGGACACCCTATGGAATGAAGAATGAATCGCTGTTCTGTGGACATAGGAGATCTCTGATGGTTCTCAGAATAAGATGAGGCCCCACTCAAACCCTGACAGTTCTTGATTCCCCAAGATTTCTTCAAATCATCTTGTAAGGTCAGCCAGAGGTACCAAAGGGTCAGGGATTTTGAGGGGGGAAAATTCCCCTTGGAATGCATTATTTGCTGATTTGTTGTAGTCTATTTTATTTGGTCTTTTTTTTTTTGTTTGTTTGTTTCTTTCCAGCCTCTTAATCCTATTTTCCCAGAAAAAAATATCTCACTAATCATTAGTATTGACTAAACTTCACCGAATGTCTATTATGTTAATACTACCCACATTGGTAGTATTTATAAATTAAAAATAAAATCTATGTTATTAAGCAGTTTCATAAAATAGATGAATAGCAGTGAGATTTCTTGAGTACCAATTTGAACATTTTCCTTTCTTATTGGGTACAGGAGTAGAGATTTTCAAATCAGAAAGACTATTTAGAGACTATCTAGTTAAATTCCTTCATTTTATAGATGAGAAAATGGAGATTAATGGACATTAAATTAAAAGGTCAAATAGGCAGGATTTGATTACAAGTCCTCTGATTATAAATCTAGGGCTCATTTCAGTAATGGAGAAAAATAGAAGAGAAAAGTTAGGGGAGGAAGAACTCAGTTCTAGAAAGTTCATCAGTTAGAAGGTGGAAAAGATCAGCATGAGGAATAATTTGCATTTGTCAAATACATTTATAACACCACTAATAATAATATTAATAAAATAATAATAATAACTAATACAGATAATAACACAGAGTTGCAAAAGACCAGATGAGGTAGGTATTTCAATCATTTTTATCCACAATTTATAGATCCTGAGAAAATTGAGGCACTTTGACAAGAATTCCTTGTTTCATTGTCATCTCAAAATCCATGAAAATAATTTATCACATTCTCTCCTCTCCCAAAATCTTTGACAAAAGAGAAAGTCTTTTTTGTTAAGCACAACTCATCTCCTGTCTTCTTCATCAGATAGCATCCCCAATCATTCTCTGTCACTCTCATATGTTTGATTTCTCCCTCATCTACTAGTTCCTTCATTACTCCTTCAAAACATGGAAGTCTCCTTTATCTTTAAAAACCCATCAGGAGGACCTATCATTTCCTCAGACTATTGTTTTATATGTCTACTTCCCTTTTAACCCAAAGTTGTCTAAAGTACTGCTTTACTTTCTATTCTTTCAAGGCATTTCTCAATTCTTAGCAATCTGACCTTATCACTCAAGTAAACCTATTCTAAGCAAATTTATCAAAGATCTCTCTTGGAGAGAGACAGAGATGGACACAGAGGATGATTGAGGATGCAATCTTCTTGAGAAAATGGGAAAGGATGAGGTCAAATATGATGGTTCTTTTTCAGGCCTCATCCTTATTGACCCATGAGCTATATTTGATACTGTTGACTACAGTTTCATCCTGAAAATTCTCCCTTCTCTATTTTCACTCACTACTTTCCCCAGGTTCTTCTCCAATTTGTCTAACTGCTCCTTCAAAATTTACTTGATGACTCATGAAAAATTACAGCCATGGTTTTTCCCTTTAATCTCATATTACCAGTTACCTATTAAGACTTTTCGAACTGGATGTTTTGGAGACTTCTCAAATTCAATGTCACAAACTGAATTTATTATCTTTCCCCTAAACCTCCTTGTTTTCTAAACATTACCATGTCTGTCAAAAAAAAAAACCCCACAAAAAAGAAACAAAAACTCCTACCCTCCTTTCAGTTTCCCTGTTTTACAACCTTGACATCCCAAACTTTTCTTTCTGCCACTCTAGATAACCATATATATTTCATAACATCTTTTGACTTATATTAAATGTATTGAAAAAGTTGTATATACCTGACACATATATTTCCCCATTACACCTTGTCTGCACTCACATAGTCATTGTTAGAGTGCAGACCCTCATCATCTCTCACTTTGATTATTGCAAAACCCTCCTAATTGGTCTCCTGGGCTCAAGTCTCTCTCTGCTCCACTCATATCCTATACACTGCTCCCAAAGTAATTTTCCTTAAGCGAAGATCTGATCGTGTGACTCTCCTACTCAATAAACTCTAGTGGCTTCCTATTGCCTTTAGAACAAAATAAAAACTCCTCTGTTTAGCTTTTAAAGCCTTTTACAATTTGGTCCTTGCTAATTTTTCCAGCCTCATTGGACATTATGACCAGTCTTGAACTCTCCCATCCAGCCAAACTCCTCTTTGCTCTATTATGCAATATGTCAATCCATCCCTGCCCATTTGCCTCTGCATTGGCTATCCCTGTGCCTGGAATGCATTCCCTCTTAACCTCCACCTCCCAGAGTTGCTTTCTTCCTTTCAGATGCAGCTCAGGCACCATCTTTTGCATTGAAAACCTTTATGATTCCCACAGCTGCTAGTGCCCTCCCTCCCAAACTATTTTGTATCTAATTACTTTGAACAGATTTGTTTTAAATCACTTTATATTTATGTTGCATTCATTTCTAAATGTGCTTTCCTTGCCATTCCCCCTCCCTAGTGCTTCTAACTGCCTATTTCCCAATAAGCTCCTTGTGAGTAGGGATAATTTTATTCTTTAGAATTCATTCTTAGAATCCCAGTGCTTAAAACAGTGCCTTAGTGTATATTTGTTGATTCACTGTTTTATTGATTGATCTATGAGAATTTGGAAGCTCTTCAAGATTAAGGGATCTATATGCCCAAGGTCAAACAACTTGTAAGTGTCTGAGTTTCAAGCTACCTCTCCACTGATATAGTAATAGTCAAAATGTTTGACATTTGAGGGCCATCCCAGCAAAAAAAAAAAAAATCAAAGATTGACATGAATTTCTCTATAAAGTGATCATTCTTCCTTGTCCAACAACAGTTCTTGGAGTTGTTATCAATGTCAAAAAAACATAAGAAATTTGGTCTGGCTAAGGCTGTCTTCCCCAAAAGAAAGAGGAAAAATGACCTTTAAGGGACTAAGCTCATAAGTGTATTAATGAAAACCTAAAGTGATTTTCACCAGTCCTTTTTAAATTTAAATTTTTCTTGATTGGTGGATTCAAAGATAAGGGTGAGGTTGAGGGGGTGGCTTCCTTTTAAATAAGGCATTAGTCCTCCTGATGTTTAGTGTGGATCCCAATTTTCATAACTCCCTCCATCCCGAACATTGACTGTTTTGAGGAAGAGAAACCAATGGGCAAAAGGGCCCCATAACACCACTAGCAACTACTACAGACCAACTACCACCCATAGGCAGTCACCGGAGCCCTAGGAAT
The DNA here is from genome assembly GCA_023553655.1 of Myrmecobius fasciatus. Classification (NCBI taxonomy): domain Eukaryota; kingdom Metazoa; phylum Chordata; class Mammalia; order Dasyuromorphia; family Myrmecobiidae; genus Myrmecobius; species Myrmecobius fasciatus. The sequence continues at coordinate 118,219 of JAJPUD010001297.1, read as the reverse complement.
AGCAGCACTCCCTAGACCAACAGGTCTGATTTCAGCCTGACCCTCACAGCCATCACCTGGGGAAGCAACACCTCTGATCCTCACAGTCTGACCCTCTTAGCCAAAACCCAGCCTTTCTACACCAACTGTCAACCAAATGTCATCCACAGACCCCAGCCTAACTGAAATAGCAGGATAACTTTTCAAAGGAAAGGAAAGACAGGAAACAATAAATGTCAGGCAGGTCAAACTAACACTATCATTATGACTGCCATTTCCCTCAGACTCTAATGGAGGTAGACCAGGGTCATAAATCCAAGAAACTGTTTTTTGTGTGTGTGTGTTTGTTTGTTTTTTTGCTTTTTTTCCTGAAGCAATTGGGGTTAAATGACTTGCCCAGGGTCACACAGCTAGGAAGTGTTAAGTGTCTGAGACCAGATTTGAACTCAGGTCTTCCTGACTTCAGGGCTGGTGCTCTATCCAGTGTGCCACCTAGCTGCCCCAATCCAAGAATCTTTAGAATACTAATGATTCCAGCCCAGCATCCATAGCCATCAACCTGGAACCAACTTCTGTAATGATGAAAATTGCTTCCAAAGGAGCTAAAGAAGCTTCTGAAGATCTAGGAAATAAAGTTATTACCACTGAAGTCCCTAGAACTATCAAAAAGATTGATGTTAGAACCTGACAGTATTTAATCAGAGGAAATGATATTAAAGAAGAATTATTCATCTATTTTGCCCATGTACCATAAAGCCCATGGGACTTTTCCATCTCACTTGCCATTAAATCCTTCAATATGTGTTTTCCCCCATTGGAATGTGAACTCCTAGAGAACACAGGCTGTCTTATTTTTCCATTTTTATTATCTCCAGTACTTAGTACATAGTGAGTGCTAAGCAAATCCTTTTTTTCATTCATGGGACATTAACATCATTCTGCCATCCTGGAAAAGCTGACCATCCTAGAGGGACCTCATAAATATTGCCAGATGTCCTCGATTAGGACTAAAGAGTCTCATTATCAGATTGACATATGTCCTTATTCTAGTTTTCTTTTATCAACAACAATTTTATATCTATGAAAATTCCTTTTGAGGTGAGCTATTTCTTTCTTTTTTTACACTAATACAAAAAGTTTTTAATCTGTGTCATTGAGGGGAACCCTATTCCTTATTAAAATTTTTTTTGCATATGTGTTAGAATATATATATCAATACTTCCCAAACATTCTATATACATTCTCTCATTTGATCATCACAACATCCTCATGAGACACTGCTCATAAAGATTAACAAGTTGGCCAGTTATGCAACTGCCAGAAAAAGGGCTTGAACATAAGTAATAGAATGACAGAATGTTGGAACTGGGCAAGAACCTGGAGATCAATCTTCTTATTTTGCAGTTAAAGAAACACAGTGGTGAGAACACAAGACCAATATTTTTTCTACCATATTATTTTCTTTAAGAATCAGTAATGAAATGAGAAAATCCTGAAGTTGGCATGTTATAAAATTTGGGGACATTATGTCAAGAGACAGATTTGAGATAAGGATATTGATGAGGTAGGGATTTCAGAGCGTCATAAAAATATGACGAATTGCTAGAAAAATAATTGTAAGATCATGATCGATTTCTATTTATTAACTGAGTACCACAATGTTCCAGAAACAATATCAAAAAATAATTTTCAATTAAAATGAAGTAATTCATTTCTGAATGTAACACATCAAAGCAACATATTTCCTACTTTTAGCTGAATCACACAAGTTTTTTGTTATGGCAGATAATTCCAGAATCTCTTGGTGAATGTCTTAGTTTTATAGAGCTCTTTTACACTATCCTTGACAGCTTCAAAAATCTTAGAATTCTGTTGTATATATGAGTGTGTTTCTTTATGAATGCTCTTGAGCATCTTTTTAAACAATAACTATTATTCCTAAGTATCAACAATATGCAATTCTCCTCTTGATGTTATAAGCAGCCAGGAACAATGAGATTTGATCTCTCAAGATCACAAGCACCACTTTTAGAACCAGAACCTTGGGTGAGCTCACTCAGAATGAATAGGCTGATGGATGTTTGTGAAGAAATTTTTGATTTGATGGCAATCACCTCTGGACCCTGAGCTAGATATCTCAGATCTCCTTTAAGTTAGTCAAATAGAGAAGAAATACTTTCCCGGCTTTAGATGGCTTTTCTTTGCTCATCAGAAGATGCCTTATATAAGTTCATGAATCCTAGACTGAGGTGAACTGATCCAATTCACACTGTGCAGAAATAGCCCTATTGACTCTAGGGAGAGTTAACCTCTTTATTTACCAGGAAGAAAATAAAATCATGAATAGCAAGCAGAACACTCCATATTTCATCCTTTACTCCAAGATGCTACATTACAGTGTTTTCTTTACCAAGAAGCAAAGTTTGTGTTTTTTTGACTCAAGATTTGAACTTTTGGTTTCAAGGAAAGTAAGAATAGAGTACTTCCATATGTTGTCTGTCAAATCTCAGGATTCCTTTATGGGACGTTATAAAGTTCCATTGATAATGGGAAAAAACATTTCATTAGCTTTTAAACACAGAATTGAAGTTTTGTAATTGTTTGCTTTCTGAATCCCTGTTCTAATATTTGTATCCCCAGTGCTTAGCACTATGCCTGGCACATAACAGGCACTTAGTAAATGTTTATTGATTATGTACTCCCTTTTTCTTACAATTAAGATTTATCTATGATATTTTCATCCAATGAGAAATTTGTGCATTTCTTTTTTTCATACAGTGCATTATTCATATATTAATATTAACTGAATTCCATGACTAAGATTAAATAAAAAAATTTAAAATGCTCTTTTATGAACAAGCTCTATTTTTAAAACAGTCTTTTTTAAACGAGTGGGAGTAACAACACTAGAGTCCTCAATGTGACCAAAAATCTGAATTGAAGGCACAGAGAAAGAAAACACATAAGCAGCAGCATATTTAAATTACATTCCTATCCTGCTCCCTTCATCTCAATCACATGAATAAAATGCATTTTCAATAACAGATGTCTGTCTAGGCTGCTGGTATGTAAAAATAATACTAACATTATATTTATCATAATAAATAAGAGAAAGTAGGGGACATCAAACTAAACCTTATTTGCTTTATACCACATGGAGAATATATGCGGTGGAATTCTCATTTGCAAGTGTTTAGTCTATCAAAAGCATCATTAGGTTATACTTTCCAGGCAGCATGCAGAGTAAACTAACTAATGCACATCCCGACTGCAGGTGTTGATTAGACATTTGTGCTCAAAATGAGAATTACACAAACACTGCTACATCTAAATTGGCCCTTTTTTACTCCAGATATAGAGTTAATGAATTCTATAGGGACTGAGAGATCCACAAAAATTCAAATTTCAATGAGAAATATAGAGCAGAAAAGAGAAAAAATACTAAATTACCTGAAATAAAAGCCCTGGAAATTCAAGTACAAATTCAAGATTTGGTCCTGTATATATTCTTAGCTTTTTAATCTTACATATTGCTATACTAAAAGTAAAAGGAGCTGCTTGTATTGACCTAAATATAACTCATCATCACACAATAATATTTCTCTCTTCTTACAAAATTTGCATTGGCTTTTGTATTAGGTAGTGTGTTTCTTTTACGAATAAGAAATGTTTAAAATATGGAACATTTAAAAATTGTTATTCCCAGATACTTGTCATTTATTACCCATAGTCACCGTCAGTCCCTACTGGATAGTCTCCTGCCTTCTGTTAATACAAGATTTGGATAGGATGAATGGGAGTAATACTGGTATGAGGAGAAGATATTACTGCTAGGGGGATGTTGGAGGAGAGAAAGGAGAATAATTATGCCATAGAATGACTGAGCAGTTGGTGTAACATGATGATAGTTGGGAGAAGTACCCTTATCAGTTGTGTGTTATTCCAAATAGTGATTACTGAAGAATTTTTATTTTATTTTTTCCCACTCTCACCTGCATCTCACTCTCACCCCACAAACTTAGAGTAGCTGACCATGGTCTTACCCTCCTTCCCCCCAACACACAAGCAAATGATTAGAGGGGTAGACCTAGCTTCCTACTTCCCTGAGAGGATGGATGCCATTCAACATGCATCCTCTCAGGTTCCTTCCTCATTGTCTCTAAAAATTTCAAACATGATCCCTCACTCTTTCCTCTTCCCCCCCCAAAGAAAATGTATTCTACTCTTCAGTAAGATCCTTTCAACTACTCCTTTGATTTCCCATCACCCTTTATTTATTTAGAATCTGACTTTTTCTTTCCCATCTTTCCCATCTTCCTACTGCTGTACTTGGGCCTCAACATTAAAAACACTTAATAGTTCTTTTCTTTGACTTTACTTTCAAGTGACTCCACTACTTCCCTTAACTGGAAAATTGATTAATAAATATGCTTACACTTTATGCATGCATGTCCTTCTGTCTCCTCAGATTCTTCCATTCTGCTTTCCACCACCACCATTACTGCCCATTCATTAATCAGTTAACAAGCATTTAATAAGGCAATTTAATAAGGCAAAGTGTAAGAAACAATTACTGAGTGCTGGAGATACAGTAAAAAAGAATTGTCCTTGCTCTCAAGAATCTTCATTCTAATGAAGGAGAAAATGTGCAAATATGTGTATTTTCAAGATATATGTTTATTGTTGTTTATCCTTTGTTTTCCAAGAAGACCAATGACAGCACAGGGTGATATTTTAACTTGAACACGAATTGGATTTAAGTGAAGCAGAGCTGCACAAAGTCCTAAGTCTCACTCTCTTCCAGGTGTGTGTGTGTGTGTGTGTGTGTGTGTGTGTGTGTGTGTGTGTGACTCGCATGTGGTGGTATAAACTCCTATTGATTGACTCTTTCTCCAACATAGCATACAACTTTGACTTCTGATGGTTTCTGTGCTTTCGACCTCAGCGCAAAAATTATTATGTGATTCCAACTCCAGAAGCTACCCTACTGCACGCTTCCCTCAAACCAAGGGCAAGGAGGGCCATATGCTAAGACTTTTCTTAGTTGATATCTATTCCCTCTCTCCATTCCTCTCTGTCTCCCTCTCCCTTCCCCCTTTCTCTCCTTTTCCCTTTCCCTCTTTCCTCTTCTCTTCCCCTTCCCCCTCCCCCCCCTCTCTCTCTGTCCATCTCCTCCCCTCTCTTTCCTCTTCCCTTACCCCTCCCCTTACCCCCCTCTTTCTCTGTCTCTCTCTGTCTCTTTCACTCTGTCTCTCTCCTGTTATTCCTGTGAAGTTCTGAAATTTCCTGCGTTATAGTAACCTTAGAGTAAAGAATACTTTACTGAAATTGCTCTTTTTGAACTTTCAAGTCCCTTCTTAGTTATAAGAAATGGTCATTCTTCAGGTCTTTAGCCTTCTGACCTTTCTGTAGTTTGTCATACTCTTGACCAGACCTTCTCTCTTTCCTTGACTTCACAGATACAATGGCTATCCTCCTGCTTCTTTTAGTATTTCCCATCTGTTTCATTCACTGCATATTCAAGAAACATTTATTAATTACCTACTATTTGTCAGATACTGTGCTAAATTGAAATGTTCCCCAAGTCTCTATCTATTGTTCTCTTCTCTTCTCTCTTCTCTCTCTCTCTCTCTCTCTCTCTCTCTCTCTCTCTCTCTCTCTCTCTCTCTCTCTCTCTCTCTTAATCATTATCATTTATCTCTAGGATTTCAGCTGAAACTTCAGTTTGGGTAACTTTATCCCTGATCTCTCTGAGCCATGGATCTACATATCTAGGTGCCCAAAGGACACTTCCAAAATTATATCTGTACATTTTTTTCAGTTTCTCTTAAAGGTACAGCATTCAAATAAACTTGCTTTTTGTATTCCTCATGTATACCTACATCAACTTAAACCTAGTTCTTGGATTGAAGAACAAAGCTTAGGTTAGAGAGAGAAAATATTAATGCTATATGAAGTCTGCCTGTGGAACCTATAACACTTGAAAGACCAAGAAAAGGAAATATATTCCTCAATCAGCTACAACAATGAATATTCATTTGGCTATGAATGGAAAATCTTGAAAGTAGATGTCCTGATAGTACTCTGTTTTGCCTTGGCTTTGGAGAAAGAGAGAACAGGAATGGGGTTTATTGCCTTGTCCAAGAAAGATCATACAGAGTTAAGGAAGGTTCACACTGGGGGCATCAAGGCTGCCTATATTATTCATCCAAATATGTCTAACTAAAGAATTAAAATATGCTTTTTAAAGTGGATTAATGGATATGGTCAATGAGCTGTCAAATGGGAACAACCAGCAGGCAAGATTTGATTAGAAAAGTCCACACATGAAAAGTACAGGGAGAAATAACCATTATCCCTGTAAGAAACAGAGGTAGTTTGCTATTTACTCTACAATGCCCTCTGATGTTGGGTGCTATACTTAGTAGATAAGGATGGAACTGACAGCTTGAAATCATTATTACAAAATGAAAAACCATCAAATTGTTGGTAGGCAGTGCCACACTTGAAAATCAGTTTGAAGTTTAGAAGACACCAAACATCATGAAGAGAGAACTATAATCATGCATTTGAAAATCCAAGTCTCATTCTCAAATAATAAAGATCAGACTTGCACAAGATAGGAAAATAAAATAAATATTTGGAAATGTGAGGATGGTACATGATACATTGTAGAGGAAATCAGATGACATACTTGAGTTTACTTGGGGAGAATGTTTCCAATATCTTATTTTATTTATTTTTGATAGTGACCAAAATCTTCTACCCAAGTTCAAAGACAGAAAGTACTGAATTGAAAAGTGAAATTGGATGGCAGTTAGTTTTTTGCTTCATATATTTTCCACTTAATTGGATTATATCAGCCTCTGGAGACCATTAAATAGTAAGGAGTTTTTTAAATTGAGATTTTTAGATATGGTTCCAATTTCAATACAATATACCCTCATGGGTGTATTGAAAAAAATCAGTTGTAAGTGCTTGTTAAGCATGTGAATTCTTATAGAAAGGTGTTATGAAAATAGAGGCATTATCATTATAATTATGTGCAATGATCACATTGTTTTGTAAAATGAAAGCTCTTTGGAAAATTAAGATTTTTTTACTATTTATTAAATATAATACATTTTTGTATTTATGGGATAATTGATGGATGACAGTCTTTGTGTAAGGTAGAAGGGAAGATATTCCAAAGCTATTCATGCATTGCTGCTGTCTGGAGACATAATTTTTACTACTTTTGTCTCTTTGACACTTTGCTGTTCTTCGGGGAGGAAACACTTCACAAGGGACTGTATTGTTCCAGGGAATTCAGTTGCTTGTGGTATTTTTCAGTGACTGCAAGATCAGGCATGTATATGAAAAACACTGTCAATAACAGAGTTGGTTCTTCCATTGAGTGCATAAAAATAAGATTTATAGTTTGTTATACCCTGCTGTTCTTTTAATCATTTGGTTCATCCTCTCCTCCACTGATTTCATCCATTTTAATAAGCATGAAGAAACCAAAACACAAAACAAAATCAGTTTCTTTCAATTCCTGATTAAGTTTGGAAGGGTGGCATAACAATTTCTTGTCCTGAATGGGGTTCTGAAACCTTCAGGCATATGGCCAGCTGGATGTGTGCCCATTTAACTACAGGCCAACTGGGCACCCTGCAGCTATAGGCCAGTTTCATGTCTCTCCTAGGCCACCCGTGAAGGTTCAAGTTTATACTAGAATAGGTTTAGACTCTAGAAAGATTGATCATCCAGATCTTTAGTAGCGGGGGCAGGGAGACTAGAGAAATTGATCAGAGAACAGGTATCTTGGGAGTTCAAGGAATTCTTAGAGGGTCAGGTCATTTTCTTCAATTATAAAAGATGAAAACTTCTTTGTACATTTAATTTCAGCACCTGGTGCAGTACCTGAAACAAAGTACATGGACAAATGTTCTTTGAATATGCTTTAATTTCAAAAAACATACACTTTCCAAAACAAAGTAATTAGCATTGTATAATTACAATAATTAAATGAGCATTTCCTCTATCCTTTTCTTAAGGAGCTTAGCATCATTCTATCAAGGGCATATAGCATACAGATAAATAAAGTAGAAGAAAAATTGAGAGATATATCTTTATCACTTGGGGGCATAAGAAAGGACATCACAAAATGGATGGCAGCAGAGCTCAATTTTAAAGGAAAACATATATTCTGAAATGTGGAAGATATGGAGATAAGATTATACAAGAAGCAATATATAGAATGTGGAAGTAGAATGTTGACTGCCATGATACATGGGCAGGAAATTGGATGATGAACTGGCAAATGAGACAGAAGGAATAATCAGATGTCGGGGGGTGCAGAAATAAAAACAGCATTGCCATGGAAGTCAAGGAAAGAAAGAATATTTAGGAGGAAGGATTGCCTCAGTATCAAAAGCTAGAAAAGGTCCCAAAGGATGAAGACTGGGGGAAAAAGCCATCAAGTTTATCTGAAAAGAGATGACTAATTTGGTAACTGATTTTTTTTAAAGTCCCAGATAAATCAAAATATAACAATATCTTTTTTTTGGGGTGATAGCCAAGATCCATAAATAGCATCTACAAATTAGATACCAGATATAAAATAGATACTAATTGGGTAATGGATCTACAAATTGTGGTACATTGTTGTCATGGATTATTAATGCTCTATGAGAAATTAGGACTAAGATGAATTTATAGAATTTATATGCAAAATAAAGTCAGTAGAGCCAAGAAAATAATATAAACAATGAAATCCAGAACAATAAAAAAATGAATGATGGAAAATTACAAAAACCAAGCTTGAACCCAAAGAAAAAATATGAGAACTATCTCCCTTCCCTCTATTCTTTTTTATTTTATTTTATTTTATTTGCATAACATATGTGTGGGTAATTCTTCAACAATAACCCTTACATAGCTTTCTGTTACAAATTTTTCCCCCCAACTCCCCACCCCTCCCCTAGATGGCAGGATATCCACTACATGTTAATTATGTTAAAATATTGGCAAATCAAATATATGTATACATATTTCCAAACTTATCATTGTTGTGCAAGAAAAATCTTATCTACACAAACGATATATCAGATAAAGGAAACACAATGTAAGCAAACATCAATCAAGGAGTATGAGAATGTTATGTTGTGGTCCACATTTCACATCCCTCTCTCTGGGTGTATATGGCTTTCTTCAGTGAACAATTGGAGGTGGTTTGAAACATTTCATTGTTGAAGAGAGCCATGTCCATCAGAATTGATCGTCATATAGTACTGTTGTTGCCGTGTATAATGATCTCCTGGTTCTGCTCATTTCACTCAGCATCAGTTCATGTAAGTCTCTCCAGGTCTCTCTGAAATCATCTTGCTGGTCATTTCTTACAGAACAATAATATTCCATAATATTCATATACCATAATTTATTCAGCCATTCTCCAATTGAAGGGCATCTATTCAATTTCCAGTTTCTAGCCACTACAAAAAGGGCTGCCACAAACATTCTTGCACATGTGGGGCCTTTTCCTTCCTTTATGATTTCTTTGGGATATAAGCCCAATAGAAATGCTGCTGGGTCAAAG
>JAJPUD010001297.1:96011-108260 GCA_023553655.1 Myrmecobius fasciatus | reverse complement strand
CTCTCTGAAATCATCTTGCTGGTCATTTCTTACAGAACAATAATATTCCATAATATTCATATACCATAATTTATTCAGCCATTCTCCAATTGAAGGGCATCTATTCAATTTCCAGTTTCTAGCCACTACAAAAAGGGCTGCCACAAACATTCTTGCACATGTGGGGCCTTTTCCTTCCTTTATGATTTCTTTGGGATATAAGCCCAATAGAAATGCTGCTGGGTCAAAGGGTATGCACAGTTTGATAACTTTTTGAGCATAGCTCCAAATTGTTCTCCAGAATGGCTGTATCCGTTCACAGCTCCACCAACAATGCATCAGTGTCCCAGCCCTCCCACATCCCCTCCAACATTCATCTTTAACTTTTCCTGTCATTTTAGCCAATCTGACAGGTGTGAAGTGTTACCTCAGGGTTGTCTTGTTTTGCATTTCTCTGATCAATAGTGATTTGGAGCACCTTTTCATATGACTATAAATAGTTTTAATTTCATCCTCTGAAAATTGTCTGTTCATATCCTTTGACCATTTATTGATTGGAGAATGGCTTGAATTTTTATAAATATGAGACAATTCTCTATATATTTTAGAGATGAGACCTTTATCAGAACCCTTAAATGTAAAGATGATTTCCCAATTTATTGCTTCCCTCCTAATCTTGTCTGCATTGATTTTGTTTGTACAAAAACTTTTTAACTTAATATAGTCAAAGTTATCTATCTGGTTTTCAATTAAGAGTTCCAGTTCTTCTTTGGACATAAATTTATTCCATCTCCATAGGTCTGAGAGGTAAACTATATTACGTTCCTCTAATTTACTTATAGTATCACTCTTTATATCCAGATCATGAACCCATTTAGATCTTATCTTGGTATGTGGTGTTAGATGTGGGTCAAGCCCTAATTTCTTCCACACTAGTTTCCAGTATTCCCAGCAGTTTTTGTCAAATAGTGAATACTTATCCCAAAAGCTGGGGTCTTTGGGTTTATCAAAAACCAAATTGCTATAGTTATTGCCTAGTTTGTCTTGTGATTCTATCCTATTCCACTGATCGACTACTCTATTTCTTAGCCAGTACCAAATGGTTTTGATGACCGCTGCTTTATAATATAGTTTTAGATCTGGTACAGCAAGTCCACCATCGTCAGCCTTTTTTTTCATTAGTCCCCATGAAATTCTTGACCTTTTGTTTTTCCAAATGAACTTTGCTACTATTTTTTCTAGATCTGTAAGATAATTTCTTGGGAGTTTGATTGGTATGGCACTAAATAAGTAAATTAGTTTGGGTAGTATTGTCATTTTTATTATATTCGCTCGTCCTACCCATGAGCATTTTAAGTTTTTCCAATTGACTAGGTCTGATTTGATTTGTGTGGAAAGTGTTTTGTAGTTTAGTTCACACAGTTCCTGACTATCCCTTGGCAGATAAATTCCCAAATATTTTATACTATCAACAGTTATTTTGAATGGAATTTCTTTTTGTATTTCTTGCTGCTGAACTTTATTGGTAATATATAAAAATGCTGATGCTTTATGTGGATTTATTTTGTATCCTGCAACTTTGCTAAAGTTGTGAATTGTTTCTAGTAGTTTTTTAGTTGAGTCTTTAGGGTTCTCTACGTATATCATCATGTCATCTGCAAAGAGTGATAATTTGGTTTCCTCATTACCTACTCTAATTCCTTTAATCTCTTTTTCTTCTCTTACTGCCAAAGCTAACATTTCTAAGACAATATTAAATAATAATGGTGACAGTGGGCAGCCTTGTTTCACTCCTGATCTTACTGGGAATGGTTCTAGTTTGACTCCATTACATATGATGCTTGCTGAAGGTTTTAAGTAGATACTACTAATCATTTTAAGGAAAAGCCCATTTATTCCTATACTCTCCAGTGTTTTTAATAGGAATGGGTGTTGGATCTTATCAAAGGCTTTTTCTGCATCTATGGAGATAATCATATGGTTTTTATTAATTTGGTTATTAATATAATTGATTATGCTAATAGTTTTCCTAATATTGAACCAGCCCTGTATTCCTGGTATATATCCTACTTGGTCATGATGTATTATCCTGGGGATGCCTTTATGTAATCTTGTTGCTAAAATCTTATTTAAAATTTTTGCATCAATATTCATTAGGGAAATGGGTCTATAATTTTCTTTCTCAGTTTTCTCCCTACCTGGTTTAGCTATCAGCACCATATCTGTGTCATAGAAGGAATTTGGTAGTACACCTTCTTTCCCTATTTTTTCAAATAGTTTATATAGTATTGGGATTAATTGTTCTTTGAATATTTGGTAAAATTCACATGTAAATCCATCTGGTCCTGGAGATTTTTTCTTTTTTTTTTTTTTCTTTTTTTGCTGAGGCAATTGGGGTTAAGTGACTTGCCTAGGGTCACACAGCTAGGAAGTGTCTGAGACCAGATTTGAACTCAGGTCCTCCTGACTTCAGGGCTGGTGCTCTAACCACTGCGCCACCTAGCTGCCCCTTGGAGATTTTTTCTTAGGGAGTTGATTAATAGCTTGTTCTATTTCTTTTTCCAAAATAGGGCTATTGAAATAATTTATTTCCTCTACTGTTAATCTGGGCAATCTATATTTTTGTAGATATTCTTCCATTTCATTTACATTATCAAATTTATTGGCATAAAGTTGGGCAAAGAAACTCCTAATTATTACTCTAATTTCCTCTTCATTGGAGAAAAGTTCTCCCTTATCATTTTTGAGACTAATAATTTGATTTTCCTCTTTCCTTTTTCTAATCAAATTAACTAAAGGCTTATCTATTTTGTTGGTTTTTTCATAAAACCAACTCTTACTTTTATTTATTAATTCAATAGTTTTCTTATTTTCAATTTTATTGATCTCCCCTTTAATTTTCAGAATTTCCAATTTGGTATTTAATTGAGGGTTTGTAATTTGGTCTTTTTCTAGCTTTTTTAATTGTAAGCCCAGTTCATTGATCTTCTCTTTCTCTGTTTTACGCAAGTAAGCATCTAGAGATATAAAATTACCCCTTATAACCGCTTTAGCCGTGTCCCACAAATTTTGGTATGTTGTCTCATTGTTGTCATTCTCCTGGATGAAATTTTCGATTGTGTCTATAATTTGCTCTTTCACCCATTCATTCTTCAGGATTAGATTATTTAATTTCCAAATAACTTGTGGTCTATTTTCTCCTGGCCTTATATTACATGTGAGTTTTATTGCATCATGATCTGAGAAGGATGCATTTACTATTTCTGCTTTTCTGCATTGGATTTTGAGGTTTTTATGCCCTAACACATGATCAATTTTTGTATGAGTTCCATGAACCCCTGAGAAAAAAGTATACTCCCTTCTATCACCATTCAATTTCCTCCAGAGATCTATCATACCTAACTTTTCTAGCCTTTTGTTAACCTCCCTAACTTCTTTCTTATTTATTTTGGAATTTGATTTATCTAATTCTGAGAGAGCAAGGTTGAGATCTCCCACTACTATAGTATTACTGTTTATTTCTCCTTGCATCTCTCTTAACTTCTCCTCTAGGAATTTGGATGCTATACCACTTGGTGCATATATGTTATGTATTGATACTGCTTCATTGTCTATGGAACCCTTTAGTAAAATGTAGTTTCCTTCCTTATCTCTTTTAATTAGATCTATTTTTGTTTTTACTTGATCTGAGATAAGGATTGCTACCCCTGCCTTTCTTTGTTCACCTGAAGCATAGAAGATTCTGCTCCAGCCCTTTACCTTCACTCTGTATGTATCTCTATGTTTTAGATGTGTTTCTTGTAAACAACATATTGTAGGATTCTGGCTTTTAATCCAGTCTGCTACCCGCTTCCGTTTTATGGGAGAGTTCATCCCATTCACATTCACAGTTAAAATAACTATATCTGTATTCCCTGCCATCTTATTTACCCAGAGTTATGATTTTCTCTTCCCTTTCCCCTCTCTCCCTTCCCCCATCCCCAGTACTTTGCTCTTGATGACCACCTCCCACCAATAATCCTCCTCCCTTTAGAGTCCCTCCCTCCCCTTTATACCTTTCCCCTAATCCTTCTATTAGTTTATTCCTTTCCTTTCCTCCTTTCCCTCCCACCTTCCCACAAGGAGGGTCAGGCCTTTCTTTGAAGCCAAATGTGTCTGATATACTCTCTTAGAGTCCAATCTAATGAGAGTAAGGTTTACACAATACTCATCGCCCTCCCTTCTTTCCCTCAATTATATTAGATCTTCTATGTCTCTTTATGAGATTTTGCCTTATTTTACCTCCTTTATTTTTACTTTATTTTGCCTCCTTTCCCCCCTCCCCCCTTTTTCTTTTTCAGTATGGTATCCCTTCCACCTCTAATTTCTTTTCCATTATTATCAAAGAAAAATCAAATTATACTGCCATTCTTTAAAGGATAACTATAGTAGAAATACAGTTCTCAAGAGTTTTCCTTTTTACCTTTTTATGCTTCTCTTGAGTTCTCTATTTGGAGGTCAAATTTTTTGTTCAGATCAGGTCTTTTCATTAGAAATAGGTGAAATTCTCCTGTATCATTGAATATCCATCTTCTTCCCTGGAAGATGATGCTCATTCTAGCTGGATAACTTATTCTTGGCTGTAATCCAAGTTCTTTTGCCTTTCGGAATATCTGGTTCCAGGCCCTTCGATCCTTTAAAGTGGAAGCTGACAGATCCTGTGTAATTCTAATGACAGTTCCTCGGTATTTGAACTGTTTCTTTCTAGCTGCTTGCAATATCTTTTCCTTGGTGCGATAGTCCTGAAATTTGGCCACGATATTCCTTGGGGTTTTAATTTTGGGGTCTCTTTCTGGAGGTGACCGGTGAATTCTTTCAATGCCAATTTTGCCTTCTGATTCTAAAACATCAGGGCAATTCTCTTTCATGATTTCCTGGAAGATAGCATCCAGGTTCTTTTTTTTCATTGTGGCTTTCAGGGAGTCCGATAATCCTTAAATTGTCTCTCCTGGATCTGTTTTCCAAGTCAGTTGTTTTTCCTAGGAGATATTTCATATTTTCTTCTATTTTTTCATTTTTTTATTTTTGTTTAACTGATTCTTGAAGTCTTATTGAGTCATTTACTTCTATTTGTTCAATTTTAATTTTTAAAGTATTATTTCCTTCAGTTATCTTTTTTAGCTCCTTTTGTAGCTGGCCAATTGAATTTCTTGATTCAATGCATTCTTTTTCCATTTTGCAAGTTTTATTTTTCAGTGAATTGTTGTCTTTTTCCAATTCACCAATTTTGTTTTTCAGTGAACTGTTTTCTTTTTCCAATTCACCAGTCCTATTTTCCAGTTTTTGATATTTCTGTTGCCCTGATCTCAATTTATTTCCCCATTCTTCTTCTAGCTCTCTTTTGAGATTCTTAATGCAATCATCCAGGTAAGCCTTCTGAAAGGGAGACCAACTTAAGTCTGCCTTTGTGGCTTCATCTGGGATTGTTTTCATAATGTCAGGATCTGGGGACTGTTCTATTTTTTCTCCATAAAAGCTTTCTATGGTGAGAGCTCTCTTCTGCTTCTTGCTCATGATTTAAAGTTGGGATATTGGTCAAAAACAGAGAAAACTGCAACAATTTGTATTTGCCCTGGGGCAGTTTGCCGAGTTGACTTCCGGTCTGAGGCTGGTCGGGCTAGATTTGCACTAGGACCACGTTTTCAGCTGCTCTCGATCCACCCTTTACCAAAGGCAGATCTGCCAAAGCACCTGCCTGCAAGCAGAGCATAGTGGCCCAGGCGTCTCCCAGGGGCTTCCTGGGTGCTTAAAATCCGCCCCTCTATCGCAGCCCTGACTTCCGCCCTGGCTGGAGTCTGATCATGACCAGCGGCCGATTTCCCCTGAGGCTAACCTTCTCTGGAGTTCTTTTGAGGTAGATTTTTGATAGAAGTGCGTTGGAGTCCAAATGTTTGGCGGGGCCCTCACTCAAAAACCAGTTGGAAGGCTCACTTTGTCTGGGTTTGAGGGAAGGTCCCAGGAGTTCACAGAGAAAGCTGTCTGCAGTTCGCCATCTTGGCTCTGCGCCCCCCCCCCCATTCTTTTGAAGAAGTTGGAAATGCATGGATGTAGAACAATGCACAAAAGTTGAGGTCTTTTTTGCTGATTTTATTGGTCTTACTGATTTTTTTTTCTTTTTTCCTTTCTTTTAAAATTTTTTTTTTTGTTATATGAGACGAGATGGTACTTCTTTTAGATAGACAGAGAGAAACAGAGAATTGAATTACTAAAATTCAGATGTTATGGAAAATATATAAATATATTTTTAAAAGAGATCTTTGATAATGTTAAAAGGAGCAGTACCAATAGGTTTCTGGGAATGGAAGCCCTTTTTCAAGGTATTAAAATTTGGTGAGTGGTAATACAGTGAAGCTAGTGAGTGTAAAAGTTTGGCAATCAAAGAGGAAAGAGATTGACTTGGGTTTGACTGACTTATTGTAAGGTCTCATGAACAGTGTGTGTGTGTGTGTGTGTGTGTGTGTGTGTGTATTTTAAAGGATGATAAGCTTGAATATGTTTTCAGACAATAAGGAAGAAATCAGTAAAAAAAGGACTGAAGATGAGAAGAAAGTAGAATGAAAAATTAGGCAATGGGAACATGGGAAGAAACAATATGTTGTTCACCAGACATCTTTCTAAGAGGTCTTTCTGCTGCCTAGCTATTTGAAAACTATTTAGGGAACTGATCAATGCATTCTGAAATTATTTGAATGATATAGTTGCAGTATTATATCTGACACTGAAATGTGTGGAATTGAATCTAGTTATAGCTTATAGTGGCCATTAGAGATCTGCCCTTACCTAAGCTGATATCTTAAAGGTCACCTTGAGGGTGAGCCTGAACAATCAACTGGGGTTGGGGTCAAGTGTTGTTGCACATTTTAGTGTAAGCCAGGGTATCAGTCTAATAATTGAGGAGCGTCAACTGGAATTTGTGACTGGCCACTTAAAAATGCTTAATGATGACCTGATGCTCTTTTCCTGCAGCCAGTGAGGGGCACAGTGGAAAAGCATTAAGGAGATCAGACAATTCCTTGAGGGTAACATTTTAACTCCAGTATTCTGAAGTCAGAACAATTGGGTGCTTCAATATTTCACTGGAAATAAAACAGATTTAAAATAATTTTTGACTATCTTTGAAAAAAATATACTAGCCCAAGCTCAAAATTTCAAGAACTTTTACAAAAAATAATGAGTAGTTTCTTTGCTGGGTTTTTGCTTATCATTTTATTTATTTATTTATTTTTGGTCAGGACTGTGCAATTAAATTGGTGTTAAAAAAAAAAAACAACTAACTTCGTTATTCACCTATATGATTGTGGTCAAATATTTTAATCTCCCTTTGCCTTGATTTATCTTTAAAAGTAGGAGACTGGAATAGATGGGCTCTTAAGTCCTCTAAAATCTTGATCTATGATCTTCCACCAATTCAGTTTAGTAGTTCCTTTGTGATTCATAGTCTCAATGATTTGGTTGTTTGAGATAATGAGAGGTTAAGGGCTCTAATACTGGTCACACAGGATATAATCACAGGCTACACTTGAACCTAGTTCTTGACATAGGCTCACTCTAGTTGTACAATCTGTAACCTTTAAGATAATTCAATACCTCAATTCTTATGAAAAGTGCTTATGCTACTTTTGTCTTTATTATTTTCATGAAACAATAGAAATTTAAATAATTTCAGAAGAAAAATTTTTAGCAAAAAGTACTATCTCTATTCTTTTGTGGTGATTTCCCTGGGGTAAGGGGTAAAAAAAAAAAAATGCTCTCAGGTCATCATGGCAGAAAGGAACACAAACCAGTAACCTGGTCAGATCCAATGAACAAATGTGACAAAAGAGTTTTACCAATGAATTAAGGACTTGGTAGAGATAGGATCATTCATTTTTGAAGAAAAGAAAAGTCACTACTCTATATTCTACCCTAGGACTGAAGAGGGAAGAGGCAACTGGAAAAAAAGGATCTTAATATCAGCCATGTTTTGGCTACAGTGGCCATACTATTAATTAGTTTGAGATCCCCCAATTACTGCAGAACAGTATTCAACAAATATAATGTTGGCATTGTCTATAGGGTATATACTCCCTGATTCATGCTATGCCATGGAGAAATTCTTTATTGAGTCACTCAAAGTAAGGGATACCTTTACATAGGTCATTTTATTGTTCTTAATAAGGTCTACTAATCCCTATAGAAAGCTAAAATATCTATAAGGCACAATATAGGTCCAATACTACTCACAATTTATTTCAATAATATGAGAAGCAAGATAGATAAAATTTCTTCATAAGCCTGGGAAAAAGGGATTATGGGTCAGGAATAAAATACTGACATTCAGGACCAAGACAAGTTGCTAAGCACAACAGAATTGTACCTTCCTGTACTGGAAGCAGCATTGAAATCAGAGTCAGAAATCCTGGATTTAGTGTTGGGCTTTCTTACTAGCTACTAACTGAGCAATCTAAGTCACCTTTCTGAATTTCTATTTTCCTTTTTGTTAAACAAGGATAATGACCATTTTGATACTTATCTAACAGGATTATTGTGAGGAAAGAGCTCAGTAAACCTTAAAGTATCACACATGTGAGCTGTTATTATATAAATTAATGTCTTAACACTCAAACTTCATTGGTGGAGCAAATACATCAAGAAAATCACAGATTGAGATATTGGAGTATTGGATACTTGGCTCTTTACAGAAACCAACTTACAGAATTCACTTTCAAATGCCATTGTTATTATACATCACCTGGTTCTTATTTCTTGGGGCTCATATCTCCATTCATCAGTTTCCCTTTCCCCTTCCATTTCATTATCTCTCCTACCATTTTCATAGGACTTTTGGGATTACTACCAATGGTAATGCTCTGTCTATCCTTACAACCCAATTTAATTCCCTTTATTGTCTACAATGTAAATTGTGGTGTTGTCATCTTAAATAAGCCACTTCAAGTTCTATATTTCTTCATATAACCATATCCTTAACTTCTTCTAGAGTTTCAATAACTTAAGTCAACACATATTCCATCTATGAAATTCAACAAAAGTAATTATGAAAATTTCAATGAATAGGAATAATTTGCAATATATGGATATACACATCATATATATATATCTTTTAAAATATACACACACATATATATATTTAATATATAATATATTTAATATATATAGTGAGTGATAGAGAAATATAAAGAAAGAATCTCTAAAATATTTCAGTTTGTACTTTCTTGTTGCAGAAGGAGCAGACACTAAAAATCCATTCTGTCCTTTTCCCTAAATCCTCACAGAGTGATTGATAATGTTACAAGTAAATGATACAGTCCCTCACTGACTTGATATCTAAAAAGACACCAGGGACTTCACTACTGTTTTTAGATTGGAAAAGAGCCAGATCTTCAAGGAAAGAAATGTTGTGCCAGATTCTAATTTGTGCTTTTACCCCTTAGTACTCCCACTGACATCAAAGAGCCTTCCACACAAGGAAAAGGCCAATGAGGCATAGAAAAAAAAGAAAAGGGAATAGTGTCTTTTATTTTCACAGTTTCAGTCTTTATAAAATCTTTCCTTAAGCTCCAAATGGAATACCTCAAGGATAAAAAAAACAACTGATGAAATGAGAGGGGGATATTTTTTTCCATGTTCATTTTTGCCTAGAAGATTGTAGGAACAAACTGAGTGTCATTTTACGTGGTGCCTTGGACTCTTGAACCACAAATTCTTGACTCAGAACTTTTCAGATAATTTAAAGAAATGTTGAAGTTTTATTTTCATGTCTGGTTACATGTCCGTTGTATTAAACTAAAATATAAATAATAAAATCTAGGAATTTATTTATCTAAAACATCACCAGTCCTTCAATGAAGTATTTATAAATCTCTTATTTTGTGCAAGGCTTTGTTGATATAAAGACAAAGCATCCCTTCCTCTCAAGAAGCTTCCATTCTAATGGGGAAAACATCATTTATATATATATAATATAAATAAATGTGATATAAAAATGAAATTAATGTAAAAAAGAAGCTCAATTCAGGATATGTGAAATTATACATTCAGATGTGTGCATATGTGTGTGTACACACATATGTGTTTCACATATGTATAATTATCTATACTATTATATATATATAAATATTATATTATACAAGTGAATATTATTGTTTTGCTTTTGAATCCTGTGTGTTTTATTTTAGGTATTTAAAAACATGATTCTGAGGATCATACTATATCACAAAATAAATTAAGAACTCCCAGTTTAAACCAATTTTTGAGAATACAATGTGCTGAGATAACAGGTAAGGCTAACTATAGGAAGTGGCACTTAAGCTCAAATTTGAATACAACTTTTATATTTTAAAAAAGCTCAACAAGATTTCAGTTTTAATTGTTAAATACTGAGAAATATTTGGAAGACTAGTGTTAATGAATGTAGATTCTGCTCCAAAAATCCCAGTTAAATTATTTAAATCTTACTAAATTAGAACACATTTCCTCTAATGGAAAAAAAAAATTAACATGTTAGCATACTTCCTCCAACACAAACACATTTCTAGAAAAACTTCCTTTTCCAACACTGTTCTTTTCTTTAGATTTGTATACACTCATTTAAATAGTAACAAGCTCAAAAAAGGTAATGTAGAAATATAAAATGCCTAATAGTCTTCTCTCAAAGAGTCTCTACAAATCTCAAAAAAAAGCAGTTTCTAATTTGTTACTTATTGAAAGTAAGGATAAATCTGTTTTACTAATCCATAAAAGTCAAATTCTGCTATATAAAGTACCTTATCAATTATATTTTCACTGTAATAACTTAGGTAATATTCTACATATCTGTTAGAAATGTGAACTCTGAAACACAATAGGCAGATAAATTTTTAAATTCCCTTGTTAAGGCTAAGTTGTGATGAACAGAGTGAGTATTCTCACTTAATGAGGACAACCAAAACAAAGGTACTGAGATAGATAGGAGATGGAATGGAAGCCACCTAAAATTTGGACACAGTTTGGGGTCTCCCTCCCCCTACCTAAATAAGTTTTTTAACAGTTTCATTACCATATGCTCTAACATAATTGTGGCATTCAGCACAACAAATTCCATTTAAAAAGAAAAAAAATTCCATAAAAATTAAGATTAAATTCTATGTCAAAATAATAACTTTTTATTTAAAAAAATCAGAAATTCAAATATGCATTTGTTTTCACTGGAAGAGCTTTCCCAGTTTCTAAGAGAGTGCTTGATTCCTACATTTTAAAATTGTGTCCTTATATTTGCTTTAAAGACAACTTATAATGTTCTGGTTTGAAATGATTTGAGTTTTCTTTGATATTTAAAATAAGATTAGAGGAAAGAAAATGGCATGCTTTAAAATCTTTAAATCTGAAAAAATATAATGATCCTACAAAGCAAATTACAATAAAAATTTACCTTCACTTTATAATGTAACTAAAAACAGAACTTGGAGGAAAGATGATTTTAGCCTTGTCCTTTATCACTTAGGGGTACATACAATTAAATGGCTTCAAGTCAAATGACTATTTCAAAATAGAAGTTACACATAGTATGAGAACTCATACTTCCATTGTTCTCATTAAAAGCCACTTTACTAAAGAAAGTTAAAGGTAGACATTATTTCATTCCTTTCCATTAAGAATATCCATCACTATGATTTAATTTTTTTTCATTAAAAAAAAAGTTTAGGGCTCTTCAGATTCCCTTTTATATGTAAAAGAGCTGGGAAGCTATAAATAAAAGAAAAATCATAACAGAAGAAGGATTAATATTGGAATATATAGAAAGTAATTGTGGTGATTTTAATAATAGCACAGGATTCAAGATAGGGAAAGCAGAGCACCAAGCAGGAGACCTGAGGGGAATCTGCATACTGAATAGTCCACTTACCAAAATGTCCCCTCACCCAAAATGTCATGTCCCCTGCTGGAAACCTTACTGGAGCAAATTGTTAAGCTAATCAGCTAGCAATAGAGATGCAAAGAAGGAACAACTAAATTCTCCCAGCATGCCAGGAAAGAAACATGTTATTATTTAAATTTTCACACTTCTCTGCAAAGGATGTTGAGAGACAAGTACACCATGGAGTTTTATAGCTAAAAGACCAAGTGATTGAAGAAGATATTCAAAATCCCCAGTTGGAATGAACCTTTAAAATGATCTAAAACCATTTATTTCTTACTGGTACTCTTTTCATGCATATGGATGAGTAAGCATTCTTGATAATACCTTTTGTCACT
>JAJPUD010001297.1:58511-93511 GCA_023553655.1 Myrmecobius fasciatus | reverse complement strand
TAGATAGAGAGAGTAAGATGATGACCTGGGCAGCAGCATGCAATTGAAGAACCAGAGAAACCAATAGAGAAAATATGATGCCCAGGTGGGAAGATGTTGCCTGATAGTGGAAAGTTAAGATGAGATACTTGTCAGAGAAAAGTATAATGAAATGACCAGAGGAGAGTGGCAGTCCTGAAGCACCAGGTCACCCTTGTCAGGTATGTGCCCTGGTCATTCAGGTCTCCATTCAACCCCTTTCTCTCCCAGCAGAAAACAGTGTCTCTGATGTATCTAGGAAGATAGAGGCTATCAGGTGGGTGCTTCTTTGACATATTTCCTCTCTCATGTCTCATGGTCTCTACATCTTCATCTTCCTCCATATATACTGTTGCTTCAGCTTAAGAACATGTGGTAACCTTTCTTGCCAAGCCTAATGTGTACGTCTTTTTATAGTTTTGAGAATGCTATGAGTGTGGGAAAGGGTAATCCATGAATGAATGGGGGAATTTTTATTATTATTTCATGTGGCAGCTAGGTTGGTGCATTGGATAGAATTGTTGGGTCTATAGTAAGGATGTCCTAAGTTTGAATTTGGTCTCAGACACTTACTAGTTTTGTGACTCCAGACAAGTCATTTTGCCTCAGTATGCTGTGTATGCTTCAGTTTCTCCTGCTATAAAATAGAGATAATAACAGCACTTATTTTATAGGATTTTGTGAAGAGTAAATGAGATAATATTTATAAAAAAGTGCTTATAACAGTGGTTGGTCCAGGGTAGACACTATATAAATACTTATTCCCTCTCTCCCCATTTCTATTTGTTTTACTATTTGACTATTTTGTTTTGAATTAATATGTTCTTTAACTAGCCTGTATAACTAAATATCTTGATGAGGGCTTATGAATTATGATTTTGAGTGGGTGCTACCATACAGAATATAGCAGACCTGAAGGTCACTGTGTGAGACAGGGTGGCTTGGGTGTTATGTCTTTTTTTTGGCATCTCCCTCTATTTTTTATTTAAAGCTTTTTATTTTCAAAATATATGCATGGATAATTTTCAATATTCATTTCTACAAAACCGTATTCTTTTTCCCCCCCTCTTCCTCTCCCCAGTTGGCAAGTGATCCAATATATATTGAACATGTGCAATTACTCTGTACATATTTCCACAAACATTATGCTGCTTCAGAAAAATCAGATCAAAAAGAAAAAAAATAAGAAAGAAAATAAAATGCAAGCAAACAACAACAAAAAGGGTGAAAATACTATGTTGTGGTCCACATTCAGTTCCTGCTGTCCTCTCTCTAGGTGCAGATGGCTTTCTTCATTACAAGACCATTGGAATTGGTCTGAAACACCTCATTGTTGATGAGAGCCATGTCCATCAGAATTGATCATTGTATAATATTGCTGTTGCCGTGTACAATGATCTGCTGATTTCACTCAGCATCAGTTCATGCAAGTCTCTCCAGGCCTCTCTGAAATCATCCTGTTGATCGTTTCTTATAGAATAATAATATTCCATAACATTCATATACTGTAACTTGTTCAGCCATTCTCCAACTGATGGACTTCCACTCAGTTACCAGTTTTTTGCCACTACTTAGAATTCCTTTAATCTTTTTTTCTTCTCTTATTGCCAAAGTCAACATTTCTAATACAATAGTGAATAGTAATGGTGATAGTGGCCAATCTTGTTTCATCCCTTATCTAATTGGAAATGATTACAGTTTATCCCCATTATATCTGATGCTTGCTGATAGCTTTAAATAAATGCTATTGATCATTTTAAGGAAAACTCCTTTCATTCCTAAACTCTGTTTTTAATAAGAATGAGTGTTGGATATTGTCAAATGCTTTTTCTGCATCTATTGAGACAATCGTGTGATTTTTGTTAGTTTGGTTGCTGATATAGTCAAATATGCTCATGGCTTTCCTAATATTGAACCAACCCTGCAGTCCTGGTATAAATCCTATTTGGTTATGATGGATTATCCTGGAGATGACTTGCTGTAATCTCCTTGCTAATATTTTATTTAACAGTTTTGCATCAATATTCATTAGGAAAATTGGTCTATAATTTTCTTTCTCTGTTTTGACCCTACCGGGTATTATGTCTTTAGGAGGAACTCTTAACCAAAAGAGCTTTTAGGCTTGTTGTCCTGAAAGGCATTCATAGAGAAATTTCAAATGACCTATATATTTTATTAATGTTTTGATAAATATTTTTATGTAATTGGTTTATTTTATTATATACTTACTTTTATCATTAATGTTAATAAATTATATCTTGATTTCAAAATGTTTAATTTGATATATATCACATGCTACATATTTGCATTTTATAATTTACATTAAAATATTTAAAAATAATATTCTAAGAAGCAGTTCATAGCCTTCACCTGACTACTAAATACGTTCATTATTTTAAAATAAAAATGGTTTAGAATTCTGATCTACATATTTCTTTTACCTAAGGGATCATGGTCCTCCACATGCATAATGGGCATTTTGGTCTGGATCTGTGTTTCCATTGCTATAAATAGCTCCCTAGTGAGGAAATCCCCTTTAATAAAGCAGATAGACAACTTCTCTGGAATTTACCCTTTTATATTGTTGCCTGAGGCATTGGAAGGTTAAACTATTTGTTCAGGATCCCCCGGCCACAGGTGTATCAAAAGCAAGGCTTGAAGTCAGATCTTTCAGACATCAAGGCCTGCTCTCTCTACACCACCCATGATGCTTCTCAATGCACTAATATGGAAAGATTATAATTTGTAGCACAATAATGAACTCAACTGTTCAGTTAACTAGAGCCTTCCATGTTGACAAGATATAATTGCAAAGAGCATTGGATAGATGGCAGCCAGAGCTCTTTTGTTGTGGCAGACAGAGGGCTGAAAAAGGAAATTTTTGATTGATTTATTTATTTTTAAGTTTTTCACCATCAACTTCCAGCTGAAGCAGATGATTTTTGACATTTAAAATGTAAGTTCCTGGCTAAGAGTTTGGTTTTTTGTTTTTTGGGGTTTTTTTTTGTAATTAGGGGAAATCATCTCAAAATGTGTTGCAGAGCATATTGTTTAGGAGAAAGAGAGAGAGAGAGACAGAGGAGAGGAGGGAGAGAGAAGGAGGGAGAGAGAGAGAGAGAGGGAAGGAGAGGGAGAAGGAGAGAGAAGGAAGGAGAAGGAGAGAGGGCAGGAGAGGGACGGAAGGAAGGAAGAAGGAAGGAAGGAAGGAAGGAAGGAAGGAAGGAAGGAAGGAAGGAAGGAAGGAAGGAAGGAAAGAAGGAAGAAGGAAGGAGGGAAGGAAGGAAGGAAGAAATATATACAATTGGATTTTTTGTAGAACTTTATATTTTGCAAACACTTTCCTTACAACAACCCTGCCAGGTAGGAAGTTAACACATTTTTAAGATGTAAAACACAAAGTCAGAGAGTATAAATAACTGTTCTATGGTCACATAACATGATCAAACACACATTGAGCAGAACATAAGTGGCCCAGGTAGTGCACCCTGGCTATGCGTCCTCTCATTCTTTCTTTCCTCCTCTTCCTTGCTGCTACAAACAGTACACTCCTTGATGGCTGGACAAAGTCTTTCATCTCCTTCTCTCTTCCTAGCACTGAACACAGTGCCTTGGATCAAGTAATCAACAAATAGTTGCCAAAGATTATGATGTGTGTCTCCTGTCAAACAAATAATACATAATGATCTCTCATACTGTTAACAATTAAGGAGACTCAAAGTCAAATGGAGTATATCCTTGCAGAACACTGATTGGAATGATGAAACCGACATACCATCTCTATACTTGGCATTGGCTGTGTATGTTGGCTAACAAGTTCCAACCTTCAATTCCTCTCACCTTTATGATTTGGAACTGCCTTCTTCATAGTCAAAACAAAACATTCTTTCCCATTTTGTCTTCACACTTTTGACTGTAACAAGGGCAAGAAAAGTACCTTTTCTTCTTGTGTAGAATTAGAGCAATTTATAATACTACTTCCATATAAATAAATGAATATAAATTGCTGATAAAACAATTATTGTGCACTTACTATATATTAAATATTGTGCTGATGATGCAAAAGAAAAGATAGTCAAGAAGTTTACATTCTAAATGAAGACTGTATTGGAGAGGTACTTCAGTCCTAAAAGCTACAGGGAAGGTATTTGGGACCAAAATGGAATAAACTGACATAACCTATACAGGAACAATAGTAGAAATAATTAGAACATGTTCTCTGCTTCCAGAGTGGGGATTGGGGGGAGGAGAGAAGAAGAATGGGAAGCAAGAGGTAAGAGATTTCATACAATAGTTTTCAAGTAGTCTGTGGAGAGTGTTGGAGAAGAAGGCATGTACAATTGGAACAATTCAGCTTAGTGCTTCATTAGCCAAACTAGTCAAAATAAGAAGCTACAGAATGGATGGGGTGAATTCTTCCCCAACTTTCTTTTATTATCACCCCCTCAAGCTTCCTGAAACACACTTCTGGAGTGTCTTCCACAAATAGCTTTTCTCTGTCTCTGTCTCATGACAATGTGAATGTATTCTACTCCTCTTTAATTAAATGTATGCCTTGTGACTCTTATCCCTTATATAGTTTAGGGTACATAACCAGTGCACAATTTTGTTTTACTAAGCTCTGTTCTCATTCCTATTCAGCTTAGTCCTCATGGTCTCCAACCTATGATCACCTTTTCTACTGCCTTCTGGTTCTCTCCTATATCTTAGATCTTTCCCCTTGATCTTGGATCATTTTTCATATTTCCTTCTACTTTTAGTGAAATTTAATTTTCTCCTGCAGATGCCATATCTCTTGACATTCATTTTTTTAAAGCTGGTTATATCTTTTCTCCTGTCCTCTGATTCAGGACTACAAGGAGCTCTTGGCAGCCTATTTCATCCTCACTGATATTTGCAGGTATTCCCCCTATAGTGTCCACCTTTCTTCCTTTAAAATTAACTCCACCTTATTTAGAATTTTATTGCTGGTAAACTGGGAAAAAATGTTTATATCTAAGGGTTCTGATAAGGGCCTCATTTCTAAAATACATAAGAGAATTGAATCAAATTTATAAGAATACAAGCCATTCTCTAAATGATAAATTATCAAAGGATATGAACAATTTTCAGATGAAGAAATTAAAACCATTTCTAGTTATATGAAAAAATGCTCTAAATCACTATTGATCAGAGAAATGCAAATTAACACAACTCTGAGGTACCACTACACACCTCTCAGATTGGCTAAAATGACCGGAAAAGATAATGATGAATATTCGAGGGGATGGGGGAAAACTGGAACACTAATACAGTGTTGGTGAACTTGTTGAACTGATCCAATCATTCTGGAGAGCAATATGGGATTATGCCCAAAGGGCTATCAAATTGTGCATATCCTTTATGCACTATACCCATGGGCCTGTATTCCAAAGATATCATAAACAAGGGGAAAAGACCCACATGTGCAAAAATGTTTGTAGAGCAGCCCTTTTTTGTGATGGTAAGGAAGTGGAAACTAAGTGGATGCTCATCAGAATAAGTTGTAGTATACAAATATTATGGAATATTATTGTTGTATAAGAAACAATCAGCAGGATGATTTCAGAGAGGCCTGGAGAGACTTACATGAACTGATGCTAACTGAAGTGAGTAGAACCAGGAGAACACTGCATACAGCAACAACCAGATTATACATTCTAATGGATGTGGTTCTTTCAACAGTGAGGTGATTCTGGCCAGTTCCAATGGTGTTGTGATGAAGAGAGCCATCTGTACTCAGAGAGAGGATTGTGGGGATTGAATGTGGATCACAACATAGTATTTTCACTTTTTTGTTATTTGTTTGCATTTTGTTTTCTTTCTCTCTTTTTTTCTTTCTGATCTGATTTTTCTTGTGCAGCATAATTGTGGAAATATGTATAAAAGAACTGCACATGTTTAACATAGATTACTTGTCATTTGTGGGGGTGAGAGGAAGGAATAGAGAAAAAAATAATTGGAACACAAGGTTTTGCAAGGGTGAATGTTGAAAACTTATCTTTGCATATATTTTGAAAATAAAAAGCTTTACAAAAAAAGAACCTTGTTGTTATCATCTGTAGACCCGCAGTTCATTTCTTTCCTTCTCCCTAGAGTATCTTGCTCTCAGTCTTTTTGAAGGCCAACCTTTACCATCCTTTGATCACTCTTTTTTTCTAGATTGTCAGTCTCTCCAATTCCCATGACATCTATCTTTAGTCTATTTCAGATACACAGAGGAATAACAATTAATTAGCCACCCCTCCCCTTAACAGTTGTCTCTCTGGAGAAAATAATTAACTGGAATATTTTTTTCCTAACAAATTACCAAAACAAAATTTTTCATTTATTCCTAGTGATCAAGCACTTTTGCATCCTATTATTTATGGGAAAGAATGAGGAGAAACAAAATAGATATCCATGTCAATGTAATTATAAATCTTTTGAAATACCAAAGTATAATAAAGAAGGAATCAAGACATTTGCCAATTTGTAAATTTAGGGGACTTTATATTGTTGATGATCATCCATAAATTTTCTTGCTTTTTGGCATAATGCTGGGATGTTTTTATATTATATGAATATTTGGAGAAATTGAACAAAGGTAGTTCAAATATGGTTATCTCTTCCCTTTTCTTCCATTTTATTACCTTTCCTATGCCCCAGTGAATGGTCCAAGACTACAACCTAAGACATACATGATTATAACATATTCCCCTGGTGTCTTGAGAAGCTAGTAAAGGATTCTAAAGTAGCCACAGTCCAGATGAAGGATAAGATCAGGTTTTATCAGAACAGATTTCATATTAAATATTTAAAGACTGTGGAGCAAGCATTAGTTTTAGTGGGAATCAAGAGACTAAGTTTT
The DNA here is from genome assembly GCA_023553655.1 of Myrmecobius fasciatus. Lineage (NCBI taxonomy): Eukaryota > Metazoa > Chordata > Mammalia > Dasyuromorphia > Myrmecobiidae > Myrmecobius > Myrmecobius fasciatus. Next base: position 86,628 of record JAJPUD010001297.1, on the reverse strand, counting down.
GGCAATGTAACTTTGGAAATTTACCACTAAGGATCTCATTACACTGAAGGGAAAACAAGACACTAAAAATCTTGGTTTGCTGATTGCTAGGAAGTTCTCCAGGATTAGTATAAACAAGCCACTTTTCAGCATTGATTTAATTTTCTTTCTCTATTTTTTCTATTTATTTATTTTAGATATTAGCAAATAAAATTGCTTTTTTTCATAAGAAATCATCAGTATCAATAGTCCTCTAGTCTATATGTTCTTCTAGATATTCAGACATATGTTTGGATATTGAGAGTTCTAACTTATTTTTATGGAAAATATGAAAGTTTACCCTCATGAATTCTTTGGTGCAGGCAACTTAATGTAGGTAACTACAATGATTTATCATCTTAAGAAGCTACCTAGGGCATAAAGAAATTAAATGACTTACCTATGGGACAATATTTGTTAGCAGTTGGAGTTAGGTTTCCTTCACTCCAAGATCACCTCTCTATCAACTATGCATTCAATCTCTCCTTTTAAAAATAAAAAACTAAATGTATCGGAATAGTGTTGAGTGGCCTAAACTCATTGACATTTCTAATTGTTCCTCTTCTGTTTTCATTGTGATCCCACTGACAAAGAATTGGTTTCACATCATGGTTCCAAATTATTATTCCAGGATAAAGGTAAGTGAGAAAAGGAAACTGCATTCTGCGTTGATGGACTGTTAGGAGGATGGAAGAGGTTGTTAAGAGGTCTGGGATAGATAGAAATTAATCCTTAATGAATCAATCAATTAAAAATACTGGGTGATTGCTAGATGCAAGGCACAGTGGAAGAATTTGAGGGAGAATACAAAGAACTATAAGGGAAACTCCATTTTATTAGGGAGTTAATTTAGAAAGTGACAATGTGAATGATTTTTTTTTTACTTTTATCATATTTACTTCCATAAATTGATGAAAAATGTATGTGTATGATCAGTTGTTAATTGATCTGTAGCCAAAGGTTTCCTATTAAGGTATAATCACAAAATATACCATTTACAAGAACTGTGTATACTAAAGGAGACACAACAGTTAGCCAAGGTAAGGCATGGTTCCTGACCTCAAGGTACTTAAAATTTATTAGGGGAAAAATAACCATGGAGATAGATAGCAGAAATAACACTAGATTAATTATTTCCATGAATACTATAAATATCTAGGGTTGGGGTAAGGACAGTAATTTTGAATTACAGATAACACTAGGTTATGTTCCATTTGCATAGACTTCTCAATTAAGCAATAAACACATTAAAATACTAGTACTGATTAGACATAAAAAGGTGATATGATTTTTTTCATCTCTGAACATCTTCAAGTATAAAATAAGAAGTTGGGCAACATTATTTCCAAGTCTTCAACAACTTCAAGAAAGTTTCATCAGCTCAGTGAATCAAAGGAAATTAAATATATTTTGTGTCCTTGATACATTGTTCCCTTTATGTGAGTCACTATGGTAAATTCACCATATTACTGTTGCTTTAGTTATGTTTTTCAGTTGTTTTCAGTAGTATTTAACTCTTTGTGACTCCATATGGAATTTTCTTGGTAAGATACTGGAGTGGCTCACCTTTTCCTTCTCCAATTCATTTTACAGATGAGGAAACTCAGGCAAACAGAGCTACATGACTTGCCCAGAGTTACATAGTTAGTGTCTGAAGTTAGATTTGAATTCAGAAAGAAAGCCTTTCTGATTCCAGGCCACTCTATTCACTATGCGACTTAGCTATCTTTATTTATCATTATTTGATTTAAAACTTCCTCTCTAATCTTGCAAAGCCTTTACTGACTGAATTATCCAATATTATTAGTTTAAATAGAGGCAAAATGTTTAAAGATTATCACCTTGAGAGTGTCCTTGTCTTGCTTTTTCTAACCAGAGAAGTTCATCAATATGGAGTACATCCATTTCACAACAAGCATGCTTGCCTGGGTTCTGAACAATGGACAATGTTCTTGAGCTTTCCCAGTCACTAATGGAGTGAAACAAGGCTGTGTGCTTGCTCCCATGCTTTTTAGCATGATTTTTTTCAGCCATGTTGTCAAATACATTCAATGGAATCAAACATGCAATCAAAATCATCTACTACATTGATAGTAAATTCTTCAACTTAAAAAGGCAACAGGCCAAAACTGAAGTGGAGGGAATGCTGGTGCATGATTATCTTACACTCAATGAGCCTGTGAAGCTGAAGTGAAACAAAGAATGGGTTATCTAAATATCAAGTGAATTGTAGAGACATTTTCAGTGTAATGGAAGATCACAGAAATGAGAAGGCTGATGAGTGGTTTTAGGGGTTTCTTGAAGGAGGAAGAATTGATCTAGTTTTTCTTTGGAGAAAAGAAACAGAGAAGACACTGTAGGCAGCGGAATCAATGTTTGTCCCTTGTTCTTGAAGAGGACTGATGATAATCAGGAGGATAATGTCTTGAATTGCAAGTGAATTGGATTTAAGTGAGATAGGGTTATCCTTGGTCATCAGCCTCATTCTCTCTTCTAGAGTCATTGGAATCCAGTAGTAAGATATAAGTCAAGGTGAGCAACGAAAGGTTCAGAGACTAGTCTCTGAGCCATACAGTCATTGGTTCTAGCTCAGATTTTGATACATACTGGCTCTGTGACCCTGAGAAAAATCACAGACTTTTAGACAGTAAATAGCAGAACAGGTATCTCTATTATCTTCATGGTAGAAATAATTTGCATACACAAGTGATCCATACTTTGGGAAAATCTCAAGTGTAGTACATATCTCTATGATCAGAATATAGTGAACAAAAATGGTAAAGTATGTCTTTATAAAAATGTCCTTGTACAAAATGCATATTTGGGGAACTCTCTACTAAGACACGGAATCTTTATGCAGGCAACTATGAAACATTGCATTTATAGAAGTAAAGATAAATTTAAATAATTAGAGAAATATTAATTGCCCATGGGTAGGCCAAGTCAATATAATATAAATGACACTACTCTCTAAATTACTTTTTTAATTCAGTACCATACCAGTCAAATTACCAGAGTATTATTTTACTGAGCTTGAAAAAATATGAATTTATCTGCAGCAACAAAATGTCAACAATTTGCAGAGAAATAATATTTTATAGTGTGACTGAAGGAGGCTGAGTAGTATTATAACCTAAACTATACTACAAAGCAATAATCATAAAAAATTGTACTGATTTTAAAAAAATCAGTATAAAACATAAAAGGAAATTAATGGAGCAAAGGTTTGGCACATATCTAGACCACCTAAGATGGAAGCAGCCACATGGGTTCCAGAGACCTGAATCTGTGAGACAGGAGACCTGATGCAAATATCAGCATTGTGCATTGACCTGCTCCATAATGGGGAGCAATGTCTTTTCATTGTCTGCAAAGTCAGAATTGGCTGAGTCTTTAAAACTACTTAACTGAGGAATAGTCCTGGTCTTTTCCTATAGAGTTTAGGGATAAAGGGCCTGTTCACTAATAGCAAGTATTGCATGGCATCATGGTACCATGTAGTTAGAGGAAGAGTATGAAGGTCACCTTATTGTTCCCAAAGTTGAGATGGCCATGAGAACTGGGCTTAATGTTTTGGTCTCCTTTTTACTTTTTTTTTTCTCCAAATCATAAATTAGAGACATAAGTATTTTGGAGCCAGAAATCTAGTCCGGATCTTACAACCAGCTCACTAGGAAAGCCCTGAAATGCTAGAATCTCAGGGATACTTTGGAAATGGAACTTGGTGGGATTGATACTATATAGGAAATGAGCTATGTTGTGAACCTACACCCCCAGTCTTACTTAGAAAGGAGGTGGTATAAGTGAGATTATGCCCCTCAGGTATTGGGAAGAAATGTTTTTATGTTTGTTCTTTCTATATGTTTGGAGTAAATATCCCTTTATAAAAGCATTAATCTAATGTAAAAGCTTAAAAAACCACTGGAGTGTTTTTACCTCCTAAAATGGGGGGACTCTAGAAACCTGAGCGAATAGCAGTGATAGGTATAGGTATAAGTATAGGTATAGGTATCTATTCCTTATCTAATAAAGGGAATAGGAGAACCCTAAGGGACAGGAGCAATATAACAAATGGTGATCTAGAGTTTAATTAACCCAGAGATTCCAGTCCTGGTATAAGATTTCATTATTTGACAGAAAATTCTCACAAAATTATAAAATCTGGACTAAATTTCTGGCTCCAAAATTCCAATGCTTCTAATTTCTAGAAGAAATTATGATTACAACAGTACCTCACATCATATACCAAAAGAAACATCAAATGGACACATATTCTAAATATAAAATGATCAAATCATAAATAAATTAAAGAATCAAAGAAAACATATTTGAATTTATTGGGAAGAAAGAGATCATAACCACAGAAGACAAAATAAACCATATTAGTTAAATAAAGTTTAATATTTTTGCACAAATAAGTTCAGTGCAATTAAAATTAAAAGGAAACCATATAAGTAAGAAAATATCTTTGTAAAATTTCTGATAAAGGTCTCACCTACAAGATATATAAGAAATGGATTCAAAAATGGACGAATAAGAGTCATTCCCTTTATAGATAAATGGTCAAAGGAATTGAAGACAGCTCTCAAAAGAAGAAAACCAAGATAACAACAAGCATAAATGGAATTGCTTTAATTCACTAATAATTAAAAACAAATTAAAGCAACTGGATTATACCTATCATATTAGCAAAAGTGATACAGGAAAATGACAATTATTGGAGGGTATGAAATTAAGCACAATTAACCCGTGATTGGAACTGGGAATTGGTATAACTTTTGGAAAGAAATTTGGAACTCTGTCCTAAAAGGTATTAAACTGTCTGGCTATTATTATTAGTCTAACTATACCATTACTAGGCAGATATATTAAAGATATCAAGAAACAAAGAAAAGAATTAATATTACATACATATTTATAATAGTTCTCTTTAGTACAGTAAATACTGGAGAGTAAGGGGAGTCTCTTCTGCAATTGAAGAATAGTTGAATAAATTATGGCATAAATCTGTAATTAAATATTGCATCTCTACAATGGCTAAAGGCATGATTTCAAAGACACTTGAGAAGATTTGTATGAATCGATACAGAATGAAGTAAGGAGAACCTGGAAAATAATTAGTATGTCAAAACAACAATGTAAAGAAAGACAATTTTAAACGAAAGAACTCTGATTAAGGGAATTGTCAACACAATTTAAAGGAACAATGATAAATCAAGTAATGAACTTATGATGCAGAATAAAATAAAAATATTGCACACAGGTAATATGGGAATTTGTTTTGTTTATTCATTTTGTTATTATGAAGGTTATCCTTTACCCACTCCTCTTTATCCCTAGGGGAACTGGAAAGGAAGAGAGGATGTTGGGATAGGGATGCCAAAAAATAGAGGAAAGAGAAATTATGGTTATTGAAGTATCTTGTGTAATGCATAGAAGAAAACAGAAGGGAAAGCATTGGAAATTGCAAACAAGCAGAATAACTCTAAAGGTAACATTGAATTTGTTGTATACTTTAAAAGAGAGCTTTACCATTTCATGTACAGTGGTCCATTTGTTTTTATGGATGTGGAAGTATTCTTTTTTTTTTTTTTGGTTTGTTTTTGCTGATTTTTGATTTCTCCTAAAATGAGGCAAAATAAAATAGCTTCAATATGATGATATTATAAACTTGTTGCTAGAAGACAAAACAACCATCAATAATCTTTATCTCTGCATGAGTGGCAGGAATCTCTATTTGATGAGTAACAGCCTGACTCATATGGCCATCACAGGAAAATGTTCCTGTGGTTAATGGCTTTGAGAATTGTTGGCAGAGTCAGGTGCAGTTGGTGACTCTCTCTTAGATTCCTGGTCAGATCTGAGCCTCCCAAAGAGCTGCCAGATTCCTGAGGGCTTCACATTAAGAAGAGGAAAAGGAATCATTAAAGCTTAGAAGTGTGTTCCAGGTGTTGAATTTATTTTCTCAGTGTGTAGTTCCATGGTTTGCTGCTGTTAGGAAAAAAGACAACTAGCTGGGGAGCCTCCAGGGGGCACTGTTCGTACTGCTGGACCATTATTCATGAGGCTATAGGCAATCTAAGGCAAGTCATGCTTTGCCTCACTTTAGCAAACCATTTCTTTGAGTCATCCCAGATAGGGTAATTGCATTTTAAAGATACATAATAAATCGCTATTTATTGGCCCTAGTTAGGAGACTTGCTGAGGTGTGAACTGGCCATTTTGTTCCTTTCTCTTTTATCAATGTTACCTTCAAACCTCCCTTCCTACAAAAGACAAAAAAGGCACCCTTGTTGGAAATCAAAGGCTGTAGGTTTATTACTATACATTATGAATAATTTAATGCATTAACCAAATAACACACTGATAAAAGCAAGCAAGGAATATCCTATTCAGAGCTGACTTGGACAATCAAAACTGTTGTCTCCGCTTTCTCTAGGTCTTATTTGAAATTTGCATTATGCCTCCCAACAATCACCTCCTTGGTAATGCTGAGCATTGTGATTTTTTCATACTGTTTTAGAATTTCAGGTTCAAAAGCGTGTTTAAGCCAGGTATGAAACAAAAAGAGAACAATTTATAAAATAGAATGTCTTTTTTCCTTTGCTCTTTCAGCTGCCTAGATCTGAGCCCATCTCTAATTAGCTCTGCAGTCTTGGACAAATCATTTGTCCATCCTGACTCCTCATTGCTCTGTCAATAGAAATGTTGGTGTTAGATTTGGTCAGGGTTTCTTAACCTTTTTTGTGTGTCGTGGATCCATTTGCAGGATAGTGAAGGTTACCAATCCTTCTCAGAATGTTTGTTCCCTACCTTAGTAATTGAAGAAAATATTAAATTTTGGATGGAGATTAGTGGGGGAAAAAGATGTATTTTTTATTCACAAGCACTTGAAATATATCCCTAGATCTTTTAGATATTTGTAAGTTCCAAATAAAATCCCCTCTGGATAAATGAAATCTAAGATTGCCTCTATGATTTTATGAAATCTTATTGTCTGTTGTTTACTTATAAAAAAAATCCATGGTGTCTATATTCTTCTTGGAAAACACTCTATTTGACATTGTATATATGTAAGAAATAAATAAAATTAGGTGAATTAGAACTGGTACCTTTGAAGTATTCCTGATTTTAATAGTAAAGTATAAAAATACAAATACAGAAGGGACTACCTCTAGAAGAGTAACAAAAGATCAAGATGGATTGTGAGTAGGTTCATCTACTCCTGATTTAATCTAACCCTTTTATTTTATTTTTGGGAAACTTGAAGCCCACCCTAGTAAGCAGTAGTAGAATTTGAACACAAGTCTTGGACTCCATATTTTCCTATTCTTTGATACCACTTATCTCATTCACTCTATATATGGGAAACAGAGTGGAAGATTTCTCTGGTCAAATTACTTTTACTTTAATATGGAGCCAAGTTCCATGAATATAAGCAGGATGTTCTTTTCAGGCCTGGCTGTATTTTCGAAAAAAGCAGGAATTAAAGGATCATAACATTAACTTTCTTGACCAAATATTCACAAATATCAAATGGCAGGGCAGGGATTATTGCTGAACCTGTGGCTCCAAAATGAAAAATCAGTTCACTGAACCTACTTACTACACTTAGTAATTGGGATAAGTCATTTAGTACACCTTGACCTTGAGTTTCCTCTTCTGTAAATGAGGAAGACAAACCAAATGACCACTGAGTTTCTTTCCAACTTAAAATCTGTAAGTCTACAAATATGTCCATATATGAATTTTTAAAAATTTTACAATATAAAATAAGTCGCCAGTACTCTCCCTCTAGTATGTAGCAATTGAGAGAGTCAAAAAAGTAATATTAACTTTTTCAAACTACCTGGGTAACATTTTTGCATTGTAATCCCCCAGAGAATGACTTAAGCACCAGGGAGAAGAAATTTCTTTATACTCAGTTTTCCCTCATGTGGCAGGAAACACATTCACCCTCCCCCATGTTCTATCTTCAAACTGCTTTGTGCCAGCCAGAGAGAAAACAGAATTCCCAAGCTCTCATGAGCACAGCATACTCAGAAGGGTCAGAGAGAGAAAAAGAGATGGGGAGGGTTTTCTGAGTCCCCAGGAGCATTCTCCTGGGTGTGCTCTGAATGCATTACCACTATAAAATGGGTGTGCAGAGACCTGGAGTGCTCCTAGGGGCTAGAGTGGGAATGCAAATGTCCATGGTCCCCTGGTGTAAACCCTCAGAGGGCTTATTACTTCTGCATGTTTCTCAAAGTCTAACCTCTGGGTTGGAGAATTATTATTACTATTCAGCAGAACCAAGACTCCTCCACCTAATTGAGGCTAGATTCTCATCTGAACATTCGGATCGGTCTGTCAATCTCTGACAGAGGCAGAGTATTTTAGTCTCTTTTAAGTGCTCACAATCAGGGTACCTCCAAATCCAAATTTTGAAAAGTATGAGGAGGGAGATTGATTTAGTTCCATTTCTCTCAGAAGAGCTGTATTATAAAAATCTGTCAAAGAAAGAAATAAAGCATAAGGTTTTTATGAGCTATGCTTTTAGTTGGAGTATGGAATGTACATTTTAATTTAAATTTAGACATTAGCTCAAAAATGTTTTGTCTTATGCAGGTGGATATTTAATATAAAAAAGAGTTCGATTTGGGTATGGGAGAAAATATTAGCATCTGGCACAATGGGATATCTTCCATGCCAACAATGTAGTACAGCTATTCAGAAATCATCATTTTCCCATTTCTCATAAAAGAATTTCACATTAAATTTTATGTGGAAGAATTGATATTGAAATCACTTGGCTCACTTCTCTACTATATTGATGTTGGACAGTTATTATTCTGAATTTCAATATTCCTGCTCAAACATAAACAGAGATTGATAGATTTATTTACAGCAACATGAAATGGTATGATAGGGAACTGGACTTGGGTTCAAATTTAACTCTAGTCATGCATTTTCTAGCTATGTAATCATTGGCAAACCATTCAACCTCTCACAGCAGTAATAGTCACATCTGTAAATGCCAATAATACAATTTGTATTTTCTCCCTGACAGGCTTTAGTGAAGAAAGTGCTTTGCAAAACTTACAGCACTATATAGGGAGTTACAAAATTCTTATGCAGTTTTAAGTTTTAATAGCTTTAATAACTTAAAAATGCATAAGACTTTTGGGATCCCTATGTAAAAGCCAGTTATTTTTATTATTTATAAATAGGAAACTTAGTTTTTAATGAATGTTACTATTCCATCTCATTATGCTCTTCATAATCACATCAAATAGAAGAGAGAATAAGTTGACCACAAACCAATTGTAAAGATGCCATAAATAAATTAACATTTGTATAAGGAAAAACCAAACCATTCATGGATTTTTGTGGGTACATGCATAGGGATCAGATTCTTTATATTTCCACAACACTCTTTATATGTGGATATATGCTAATAATTATAGGCATCTATATGGTAAAGTGGATCAAGTGTTGGGCTCTGAGTCAGGAAGACTTCTGACACAAGTAGTATGACTTCTGGGCAAGTCAATTAAGCTCTGCTTTAGTTTCCTCATCTGTAAAATGAGTATAATAAATCTCTTTTCCAGAATTGTTGTGAGGGTAAAATGAGATGCTTTGTAATCTTAAAACACTATTTACATGCAAGCTATTTTAATGAGTTTCTTTTGTTATACTGATTTTCTTTTTTCTTATAGGTGTTATTCAAAAAAGGGCAGGGGATGGAGTTATCAATCTGGTGAGCTTGATGTTTGAAATTACATTATGGCACAATGGAAAGAAAGAGAATAGAAGTATTGAAGTCAGAAAACCTGGGTTCATATTTCTGCTTTGTCACTCACTAGCCATTTGATCTTGGGAAAGCCACTTATTTTCTTTTGGATTTGATTTCTTCATCTGTGAAAGAAGGCTTTTGTGGTGCATTACAGGTAAGATCCCTTCTAGCTTTATTATCTTATGGAAATTTTAGTACACATTTTTAAAGGGTAAATTTATACATATTCTATGTATAGAACATAAGGAAAACATTATAACATGCTATTTGTTTTCTCTGTCTCTGTGCCCCCTTTTCTCTCTCTCTCTCTCTCTCTATTTCCTCTCTTTTTGTCTCTCTCCCTGTTTCTGACTGCCTCTGTCTCTGTCTCTCTTTTCCCTCCCTCACCAGTTATTAGACTGGTAGCTTAAGGAAATGCCATATTTTACTTGTCAGCCTGGAGGAAGGTGTCTAGTAGATTGCCCCAGGGAATCTTTCCTGGTCCTAGATGTCCAACATTTTTATCAGACTTGGATAGATGCAAGGTTATCAAATTTGCATAAATTTGACAGATTGAATGAATGTCAGGATGAAAAGAATAGGGCAAAATTCACTGAGATAAATGTAAACTATTACACTTGTGTGGTTTTTTAAAATCCTACCCAAATAGCTGAACAAAAGCTTGTTTTTAAAAATCCAGAGGTATCACAATGGACTGAAGATTCAATGCAAGTTAGCTATAGAAAAGGCAGCCCCCCCCCAAAAAAAGCTAGTTTTGAGCTTAGACTACATTGCAAAAGGCACAATGTCCAGAAAAAAAATAAGAGAGGTGATAGTCTTGCTATATTCTACTTATCATTTCTGGCATACTTCATTCAGTTCTGAATGTCACATTTTAGAAAATTCATTGCAAAACTGGATTTTATCCAGAAGGTGGCCAAACATTGCATTTGCATAAACCATTCCTATTCCTACAGCTATATCTAGTCTGCATTTCTTTCTCTTTTCACTTTCCCCTCTTATTTTCCTTCATGGTTCAATTCAGTTCTAACTTCCTCTGTGAAGACTTTCTTGATGGATAATGGCTTCTGCCTTTTCCAATTATGTCTTATTTACTTATCTGCATTGATGCTGTCATGCCTAGAAGAAAGTAAGCTCCCAAAGGAGTCTGTTTTCTAAAATATAGTAAATACTTAATGTTCAAATAGAATTGATCAGAATAAGAACAATAATATTTATTTAGGATTTATTATATGTCAGGCACCATGCTAAGTACTTTACAAATATCTCATTTTATTCTCACAATAATCCCGGGGAGATAGGTGCTATTATTATTCCCATTTTACAGATGAAGAAAGCAAGGCAAACAAATGAAGTAATCTGTGCAGGATCACATAGCTAGTAAGTGTCTGTGGCTGCATTTGAATTCAGATCTTCCTGATTCAGATCTACCACTCTTTATAGCTGTTCTAATAGAAATGGAAACTATGCTCTTCAAGAATCAGTTGATTGTACAAAGGATGTTTATTCTGGAGAAGAGGCTAATAAGAAAATTTAAGAGGGATATGATAATTTCCTTTAAGTTTTTGAAGGGTTATAATATAAAAATTAGAAGTAATTGGTGAATGTTTAAGTCATAAATTTCAATAGGAAAAGATTCCTAATAGTTAAAGCTGCACAAAAGTAAGTACTGCCTCAGGAAATAGAAGCTTCCACTTTATTGAGGTCTTCCACAGAGACTACAGGGACACTTGTTGAGAATGTTGTTGAGTGGGATCTACGCTACATGTGTGGGATTGGCCTAACTGAGCTCTGACATCCTTTCCAGCTTGGAGACACTGAGATTCTATAGGGAGAGAAGGAGGGAATATGGAGGTACTCAGGGCAGAAGGAATAGAGAAGAAGATGTGGGAAGAAGAAGGGATTCAACAGGAAGACCAAGAACTTCAAAGAGAAATTTGGCCTATTTTACAACCTTGTGTACAATGAACTTTGATGATGAAATATCTACTCTAAATTGTCAAGAAAGCCCTGGGCAATTTCTTTTCAGAAATAATTACAATGATTCAAATTGTTCAAAAGATTTTGTTTGATTGTCCTTCATGATGTTCACAATTGGACAGATACATGCAGTGGTATGCTGGAGTCAGCTAGTGCCTATCTCACCAGAGACCTTTGTTAAATTGTTAGTGTAAACATTATACCTTTGCAAAAACTATAAATTGTGATTTTATTTTGTTGTTGATTGTTTAGACTTAAGAAAGTAATGGAGAAAATGTCAATAATTCAGATTAAACATAAAAGTGTGTTGTGAATAAGTGTGTGTGTGTGTGTGTGTGTGTGCATGTAGATAGACAGATGGATGTATAGATATATCTCTCAGAGAGGTGGTTGTTACACATTTGCCAGCATATTTCTTAGTGTATGTGATCTTTTCCCTTTTGTGGATAGTTAAAATTTATTAGTCACCAAATTCTAGAAAAATGATTTGAACACTTCTGAGATGTACTTTTGAACCTAAAATTAAAGAGTGCTTTACACCAGGGTAGATATCATTAAATGGATTTGATATAAAACTTTACTAACACAGTATATAATACAATATATAATATATTACAATATATAGTACAACCCACACATAATAGAATCCAAAGTTTCACAGTGCATGGAGAGCCAGAGGAAAAACCAATAGCTTATTCATGCAAGAGCTATGAATTTGTTAGGGACTTAAATTCCATTTTATCTCCATGATATTTAAACAGAATAAAATAAATGTTTCCATTTGTAATGTTGTAATCAAAGTACATATACACCACTGGATAACATAGAACATTTTCAAAGCTAAAATTGTCTGTTTTATTTATACCTAATTTTAATGAAATCCAAAACAAAACAATATCTGGGCTTGGACTCAATGATTGAGAATTATTCTGTGTGTGTGTGTGTGTGTGTGTGTGTATACACACATTTAGGTATATATAATATCTTTATTTTATAAGAAAGCATATAAGGAACTATTTTGGATTTAATCAAGATTTTTCTATACAGTTTAAGGACTCTGCTTTATCTGCTGTATTTTATTCTGACTGAGAAGTGTTTTAAGAGAAGAATAGAAAAAGTAGAAAGACACGAAAAGATTTTCAAAATAATGCAGAGGAGCAACAGAATTAGGGGAGAAGTGTATACATTGAGACTATGCATATGTATATGAACAATCAAAGATATTAGAATTCAAAATTAAAAGGTTCCTAACCAAGAAACAAAAGTAGAATTGTCCTATTCCTCAACAGATTTGAATGAAAACTGATAAGATCAGGTACAACTCAAAGAGGAAACCCTGGAGAAGGACCAAGCTCAGATTATAAAGAATAGCCAGCATAATGAAAGATATTCTACACCAAGACCACCCCCCCCACCAACCTTCACCATATCATTCATCAATACATCAATGCATTCATTCATTCATGCCCTGAATAAGAGGTAAATACTATTACTGCCTTCTCATTTTTGGAAACTGTCTGTTAAGGTGCAGATGTTAAAAAAATACCAACCAAAAAAGTATAATGTAAAATATATATATGCTGACATCATTCTATTGGGAAAAAATGAATTTATATTTAAATGCCTTTTTAACATGTAAAATTGTTATTTGATACACAAAAATATGATTCTGAAACATTGGGGAACTTTCTGTGTAGGAAACACATTGTTTCACCGTTACCCAGATCACATACAATTTCTTAGCAGATAAATCCTGAAAAGCTAATGAAAACATGAAAAGGTTATAAGTTTTCCTCAAGCTCACAAAGTTGGTCAATCTAAGAGACAGAATTGGGAACCCATATCATCTCCATTCCAAGATACCTATGAACTATACCAAATTGTATTATATATAAGATGGATAATGCAAATCTCATATTGAGTAAATTAATTAATTAAAAATTCTATGTTATCCAAATTTAGAATTGTTCAATTAAACAATGATGTCTGTCTTGCTCACTATCCTTTGTTCCCACTTTTATATACATAGGAGCAAAATTTTATAAGATAGCAGATCTAGAAGAAACCTCAAAGGCCATCTAGTTCACCCCACTACTCACAACCCCACCTCCAATTTCACAAAAAGAAAGTCCCAACAAGAATAACTGATTCTCCAAAATCTTAGAGGTAATAAGTAAGGCAGTATTTGGACACAGGTCCTTTGATTCCATAAGCATTGTTCTTTCCATATGTTATGCTGATCCACAGGCAGATATATAGCTCTTACTAAGTATAATTTTATATCAGATTCTCATAGTGCTGAAAATCTGCTCTTGCTAATAGATAAGTATACATATTGAAATTTATGTTTTCTCTATTTTTACCATCAGTGCACCACATAGGAATCAGAAATTTCCTAAATAGGTCTAAAGAGTTAATACCATTTTCACAAGTACTTTGAGTACTTTTAGGAAAATCATTTGGTACTGGAAGAATTTGTCTCATTAGTGTGTAATTTTCTATTAGATAATGAGGGTAGGAGGCAGGGAGGTAAGACCCTGCCACCTTCCAGGTTACAATTGTGGATCAGATGAAAGCAATATTATCCAAATCTGTATTGTGCTAGTTCTATCATGAAAAATTTCTGCAATCCTTTTAAGTGTTAGTGTGATCAAAAGCACCTGCTATACATTTGATAAGAGTTCTTTGTTTTTTTTTCTTTTGTTGTTTCAATCATGGCCCCCACCCATTTCTTTGTGACTCCATTTGGGTTTTCTTGTCAAAAATATTGGAGTAAATTACCATTCCCTTCTCCAGCTCATTTTACAGATGATGAAACTGAGGCAAATGGGTTAAGTGACTTACCTAGGGTCACACAACTAGTAAGTGTCAAGGTTAAATTTGAACTCAGAAAGAGGAGTTTTCCTGACTGTAAGCCCCATATTCTGTCCACTGTACCACTTAGTTGCCCCCAAAGGTTCTTTACACATAGTTGTATCTAGATAAATATGGACCAATATGTATGCAGAAGAATTGGATGCCCTCTAGGAAGGTCCATTAGTTATAACAGCCTCCAATTGTGTATTTTCTCAATATCCTCCCTACCCTCCCAAAGAAAATCTCATGGAACTTTACTGATCCATCGCATTCCTTTTAAGTATGTTTAGGGTTAGGATCTGTTTCATGGTTTGGTTTCTGATAAAATAGTTATTAAAATCTACAATGTGACTTCATCACTAAAAATGGGATTAGTTTCTTTGAGTTCAATTTTCAAATGAAAATGTAGTTTAAAGGGTGTGTGTGTGTGTGTGTGTGTGTGTGTGTGTGTGTGTATGTGTTTTTTGTGTGTTTGTGCCCAGATTTCTGTTTGAAAAGTTAGATTTCAAAGTAATTTTAAAAAATCATTCACCTCTAAAGGACAGCCATTTTTTTTAAGTTTTAGTACTCCAAAAAGATAGATTAAAAAAAATACCACCTCAATACATTGTTTAGCCAATCACAAGACTTTTATGCCAGGGAAAAAGTATTACACTGGGAACAAGGAAACCTTGAGTTCTTGTTCCAACTCTACTATTAAATAGCTTTGTGACCTCAGAAAGGCTGATTTATCTTCCGTGTTTCAATTTCCTCCTTTGTAAAAAGTGGAGGCATTGGACTAGAGGGCCTGTGTTCAAATCTTACGTGACCTTGGGCAAATGCCCTAATGCCCTTGGGCCTCAGTTTCCTTGTCTGTTACCTGAGAGGAGGTTAGATGAGGTGGCCTCTGAAGTCCCTTCCTGCTCTGAATCTCAGATCCTTTGATCTCACAGTGCTATCATTCCACTCGAGGGTGTGAATGTCAGACAGTAAGTGCAGCTAAGAGTTGACAGGAGGGAGAGATCAATGAGAGCTACAGAAGTGGGACTTCAAGCCACTAGGATTCTATGATCTGTAAGCTGGTAGCACCATATACTTCTCTCTTCTCTTCACTCCTGTTGCTCTCTGGTGATACCAGAGGCACTGGTGCTGAATGCAGACACTTGTCTTCCCAGAAGTAGAATCGGAGGCAATAACTTATTTCATATTGACACAGCTCCCGAATGGTTCTTTGATAAAGGTTTATCTGCTCCAAGTTAAACATCATTAACCAACTGATGACAAATAAGAATAAGATGATTTGTCACATTCTGATCCTACAACAGGCTCTAGGTATTTGACTCATTGCCCCAGAATAATTTAATTTAATGGCCCAAATCAATGATTTCAGGTGTTCCATTTGTGCCTTTCTTTCATGATTCATATTTAGAAGAGCTCTTCAATAGTACAGTACAATACACAAAGTGTAGCACGTTTTCCATAAAACAATTAACAGGGTACAGCACTAGGAAATTCTGGAATTCCTCTTTCCCTAAAAGCAACGTCCATGTTCTTTACTCAGCAATGCCAAAGAACTATTAGAAATTGGTGCTGAACTTCACAGAGTTCCCAATGCTAGTGTTGTCAGAAAAATCTGGGCTTTCTAGCAGTGAGATACTATAAAAAATACACCCCCATTCATTATTCTGGACAGATCAGAAACCTCTCCTGGGAAGCCTGTAAAAATCTACTGCAAAGTATAAAGCTATAATATACTGTCGGCAACAATTTGTCTTGGCAGGGGATGGACAATATGATCTAACAGTCTCTTTTATTTCTAATTTCTATGATTCTGTTTTTTCAAGTCTTATACAGTTCCAGTAATCCAATTCTGCTGCACACTGAGCCAGTTTCTTCCAGTCCATGGCCACTCTTTGGGGGTATTTGACCATTAAGAAGAATATTAACTCTTCACTATGCTGAGTTAACTCTTCCATACTTGGATTTGACTGTATAGTGGTTAGATGTCTATCCATAATAGTAAGTGAATGATTTCCAAAATCTGACTCCATTTTGTGCAAAATAATAAGCAAAATCAATTTCCTTGGCTAAGTTATAAATTTTTATTTTTGACAATTGGTGTCAAACCTACTAAATCTTTAAGTCAACTTTGTAATTCTTGATGTGAAAGCAATACAATAATAATGACAATTCAGATGAGCAGGAGAGGAATCAAGGCAAGTCAAGATTTTAAGTGCTTACAACATGTCAAGCACTGTATCTAAGCCCTGAAGATATAAATAAAGAGGGGAAGAACTCTTCCTCAAAAAGTTTACAAATTAATGGGAGAGATTTTATGCAAAAACTAAGTACAAATCAGTTATCAAATGCATAGATGGAAATTATTAGCTATAATAAATAGCTATAAACAAACATTTATAGTGACACATTTTCTTTTAGAAGTAAAGAACTGAAAACAAAATGAGACAATGGGAAATAGCAAGGAAAAAGTCATGGAATGTCGTGATGATATATTATTACTTAGTAAGAAATTATGACAGATAAGTATAGAAAAACAAAAAAAATCAAATAGAAAAGTAGAATCAGAAAAAAGCTATGTATATGTACACACATACATATATACATTTGTGTATTTATGTATGTGTATATATATATATATATGTGTGTGTATCTCAACAATGTAATTCAGAGAATAATAACAACTAAACAATTAGAACTATAGATTGTAAAATTATGACTAAGGCAACCAGAAGGAAGACCTATAAAAAGGCATCTTCACCTCTTCTATGCAAAGGAGAGGGACCTTGACTAACGGTATAAAAAACTGCATATAATCTCAGATTTTTTTAACATGGTTATTTTTGCTAAATAATTATTATTCTCCTTCTAGCTTTTATTCTTTGTTATAAGAGATGGACCTTATAGGTGATATAAAAATAATTCTTTAAAATATTTTATAAAATCATATTAAAGCAAGATCACAAAAATTTCCTTGTTAATATTTCATACCAGAAGTCCCATCAAGATCCAGCCCTATTTATGAAGTTAAATTAGGAATACACACAAGACACATACACTTACATACATGCTTGTACACAAACCCTCAACAGATGTTCAGGATCAGGTAGCTTTTTATTTTGACAAACTATTCTTGTTAACTAGATACTAATATAATTAGTAATGAGGTATTTTTTCATCTCCAGGTAATGTATGTATTAAATCAATAAAACCTCTAAATTCTAATTTCCCCATGTTCTTCCCCTAAATTCTACCTCAACTCTATTGTGGTAAAGACAGAAAAAACTTAATAAGTGCTCTCAACTGAAGAACTGTATTTTTATCAATGTAATTTACATAAAATTTATATCACTAGTGATCTTTACATCACTAATCAGCCTGGAAAAATATAAATAGATTTACAGTAAATTCACATTTGAAATATCTGCCCAGTA
This sequence comes from Myrmecobius fasciatus, assembly GCA_023553655.1. Classification (NCBI taxonomy): domain Eukaryota; kingdom Metazoa; phylum Chordata; class Mammalia; order Dasyuromorphia; family Myrmecobiidae; genus Myrmecobius; species Myrmecobius fasciatus. The sequence goes on along the minus strand of JAJPUD010001297.1, from coordinate 68,568 downwards.
TCTGCTGGTAATGATAGTAAGAACTTGTCTTTAAAGGTATTAACAGTATAACCATTTACAAAATGCTCTCAAGTACAAGATCTCTTTGGCTGTATTTTCAACAAAGCTTCTCCTGAATTACCTAGTTCTAAATTTAAGATGGAGAAATGGAATTGGAGATTCTGGGGAAAATGTTATATAATTCCAAGCCCTTATTCTTTCCTTCCTTCCCTTCAAGTCAAAAAAGAAGAACTTCAAAATCTCTTAGCCAATTTGTGAAACATGTTTTTAAGGTTAATCAAAAGAAACGATATAAGAAATAGGCTATTTTTTTGTTCCTGAAAAAAAATCCTCCCCTTACCAATAGAGTGTCTATGTTCCTTTATTCACTAATAATGAGGCACAATGTTCACATTGTCATCTATCTTTTAAGAATCTAAATAATGACATTCTTTAGGGAAAAAATGCTTGAAGACCAAAAGTTAAAGATTCAAGGAAAATATTCATCTTTTAAATTGAGCTAACTTTGAATATCACAAATCTCTTTTAAATTAATTATTGAAATAAATAACGATACAAATAATAATATTGAAGATGGGAATACTATTATTTGGAGTAATTCAACCCAACTCACTCAGCAAACGTTTATCAAACCCTTACTTCATATAAGGTATTGTTTTGAACACTGAAAGTGAAAACAGATGCACAACAAAAAAAATAAAGTCTCTGCACTCAGAGGGTTTATATTCTCCTGGAAGGATGGGGAAGGAAGGAACACAAAACATGAATATAATAAGTAAAAATAAAGAATATACTGTATAGAATATTGTAAAGTGGGAGGAGAAATTAAGAAATCTAGAGGCACCAGGAAAAGTCTGGAAAATGGCATCTGAGTTTCATCTTGAAGGAAACTATTTCTAACTGGTTGAAATGAGGAGGTAGTACATGAATCATGGTGAGTTATATATGCAAAAGTATGATTTAAGGAGATGAACTGTTGTTTATGGTCAACACAAAAGAGGCAAGTTATCACAGGAACAAAGGAAAAGAAAATTTAATAAAAGAAACACAAAATAGTAATAAAAATTTATACTTAAATATCTGAGTGGATTTAGGATCTCATTCAAATTGGATATTTCTTCTATCACAATAAGAAGAAAAGAAAGAAGTATTTATTAAATACTTATTCTAAAGCAGGCACTCTGATAAGTGCTTTATGAATATTGTCTCATTTGATCCTCACTTTGAGCCTGGGAGGTAGATTCTGTCATGCATTATTTTATATTTAAGGAAACTGGGGCAGTCAGAAGTTAAATGCCTTGTCCAGAATCACACAGCTAGTAAGTGTATGAAACTATTTTTGCAGTCAAGTCTTCCTAACTCCAGACTCAGTGCTATATGTATCACAATTTTCACATATCTTATTATCATATGAGCTATTATCTATGTTCTCCCAAGGATTCTCTAAAAAAGATCTGCCTAATGGGTAAGAGCCCTTTCCCTGGTGATTTTCACATTTCCTAGGAACCTGTGTAACCCTCAGAGTGGTCATTTGTTTTCCCTTACTCTTTCCACATGACCAATCAACCTCCAATTGTATATTTCCTAAAATAACTAGTGCTATATTGTCTAATCTCTAGACTAAAAAATAATCTCCAAGAAAATCACCCTGTATGACAGAGAAAACTATTTCCTTTTTTGCCCTCCCTACATTCACATATGTAGTAGGTCTGTACTGGGAGAGGGCAGGGAGGTGATTACAGGATATGTGATCAAATGAGTTCACCTTAGCTAACTAGATGAAATTACAGAGTGTAGGGGACAGTTAACAGACATTAAAAGGTATTAAGGTTTAAAAGAAAGTATAATGATATGGTTGTATTTCATGATTGCTTTAGAAGGAGTGAAGAAATTCTTCAATCAAATTTAACACAATTATTGGGCTGCTAGCCAGTACAAGCTTGCCAGGCCTGGAATTAGCTCTGGCAGTTGGGAGCTAAATTGTGGAGAAGACAAGCTAAGGAAGCCCAGTTAAGCAACCTGCCTAGTTCCCTAGAAGACAAATAAAAGGACACCACAAGGAGAGAAATAATATCAGGGTTCCCAAGGACCAGGCATGTGAAGTGGATTGATAATGTGTTCTATATATGTATATCTCTTCATTAGTGTCCTTTGTATATCTGCCCATTCTTTGAACTGAGTGTGTGTGTGTGTGTGTGTCTGTGTGTGTGTGTCTGTGTGTATTTGTGGGGCAATGCAACTCCAGACTTATGGGAAAACTGTTTGGTTGCTATTGGTTCATGCCATACCATACCATTTCATTAAATGCATGTGTTTGTGTTATGTCTTATGTTTGATTATTGGAGGTAAATGCATCAGTTCTAGCTCCTAAGTTATAATGTTAGGAGTAGGAACTGACAGAAAATTGTGAATATAATGACAAAAATTGTTAATGCCAAATGTACTATGAATGGCTGCCACTCCCTTATATGATCCTTGTGAAGACAAGCTTATATTACTATTTTCATGATATTTACTATTTAAATATTTAAAATATTAGGTTTAGCTGAACCACACCATAGGTACCCCCATTCTAAGATCTTGCCCTATTGGGAAACCCGGTTCAATCTGGATGTAGGTTTTTAATGTTCTTACCCTTTTCTGTTGGGATCCATGACATGAAGAACAAAGCAGCCAAAATGAGATAACTTTCTTTATCTAGATTGCCTCTCTTTGGTTGGGAAAATCCACTGGACATTACCTAGACTGGCAGGTTTGCTACCCTGTACTCTCAATTAAGATGCTTATTCCTCAATTAATGGTTTTGATGTATTTCAGAATTTGACAGGACATATAGAATAAGTGCTCTGATCCAAACATATAAAAGTAAAATATTATGAACTTGCCTGCTAAAAGTGTATTTAGCAAACAAATGAAAAGATACTATGTACCATGGGTCATTCCCATTGAGTAGAACTCCTAGATTTGGTATTTTAAGGGTGCTATATGTATTTTTTGCTTCAGGAAAAGATTAAATCTATATCACATTTTAAAGCATAACATCATCTGTTTATGACACAAGATTACTAAATTGTAACAAAAACTTTTATCTTCTACTATGTATTCTAAACCTTAAATTAAGATATATAATCTAACAAAAGATATTCCTTTTGAAAAGCATCTGTAGTGGAAGCAAAGAATTGGAAAAGGAGTGAATGCCCATCAACTGGGAATGGCTGAACAAGTTGTGGTATATGAAGGTAATGGAATATTATCGTTCTTTAAAAATGATGAACAAGTTGATTATAGAAAGGCCTGGAAAGATTTACATCAACTGATGATGAGTGAAACAAGCAGAACCAGGAATACATTGTACACAATAGCAGCAAGAATATCTGATGATCAACTATGAAAGGCTTGGTTCTTCTGAATAGTTCAGTGATCCAAAGCAATCCCAATAAACTTTGGATAGAAAATGCCATCTGCATCCAGAAAAAGAACTAACGAGACCGAATGTAAATCAACACATGCTATGATCACTTCTTTTTTCTGTTTTTCTATTTCTCCCATGATTTTTTCCCTTTTTGCTCTGATTTTTCTCTCCCATGATCCATACATCAACGTATATTAAAAATAAATAAAAATAACTACAATTAAAAAAGAAAGAAAAAAGAAGAAAAGAAGACCATCTGTAAAACTAAGCTCTCTTTCTGTAAATTCAATCAAGACTGTCCCTGAAAATGTGGGATGCACGGTGACTGCATAGGATCTATGGTATTTCTATAATTCCATGTAAAAGTGGCTGGAGTGTTGTTGACAGCTATGCCAGTGGAGCAGCAAGTTTATTACATCCTGCCAACTGGTAAATTGTTTTGCATAGTGACTGACACTTAGTAGGTACTTAATAAATGCTTGTTGGCTTCCCAAGACTTGAGGTATCATAGATTTAGCCTTGGAAGAAACTTTAGAGATCCTCTATTGTGACCATCTCTAATTTTAAAGATTCTTTTAACAGAATCAAAGATTATTATACCCATGATCATGAGCTAATATCTAAGGTGGTTTTACCATGTTGCCTCTCTTTGACAAAGTTTATTAGGTTTTGGGGACTTGCACCATTAGTAGGAATAGTCAAACTGATCTTAAATCATAGGTCTTTGAAAGTATGATTATGAAATTTAGACATCATCTTCTGTTGGATAGTTTCATATCAAAGATGTTTTAAATTTTTTACATAGATTTTGATGAATTCTGTAGCCTCCTTCCTAGTATAATGTTGTTATCCAATCTAATGTCCTTTAAGAATAAAGTTTTGATTTTTAATTCTAAGTCCCAAGTTATTGGTCTTCAGTTTTCAAAATCATTTTGATAATGTAGATGGCCATTTGAAAGACCAAGCAGCAGCTAAGAGTGCTTTTGGCAAGCATATACTAATGTTTGTGATTTTAATTCCTGAATAAAGAAAGAGAAGATATTGAAAACAGAGGATAGTCACATAGGGAAAAAAGCTATAGTAAGTACTAGCCAGCAATATAGCTCTTCTTTACTTCAAAAAGGGTTTTAAGGGATTAGCGGGGTTTTATTTATTTATTTATTTATTTTTTTTGAGGAATTACTCTAATACATTCTAACATCTTTCAAACTGAATTATCAGTACCCCAAATTAAATTATTATCTACATGAAGAGAGACTTTGAATCCTTGACTTACACTTCCCTTCAATTTACTGAATCGATGTTCATCTTGGATACTTTTCCCAAAGAAAATAAATACTTGACAAAGCCAAAAATTTCCCCCAGCAAATGCTATTAGCTAATCCCCAAATTAAGCAAGCCACATGCACTGCTGTAATACTCATTGGGCTGTATTATCCTACCTGATGCAATTGCTTCATGTTCTGAATACTGTATGCATCACAGACATGTTAGAATATAACCACCTTCATAAGAATTAAGACTCAACATCAATGGAAAGACAGAGAATGAGAGAGAGACAGAGACAGAGAGACAGAGACAGAGAAGTAGAGAGAGACAGAGAGATGGAGAAGAGAAAGACAGACAGAAACAGAGACAGAGAGATGCATAGACAAAGAGGTCAGAGACAGAGATAGGGAGACAGAAAAAGAGACAGAGAAAGACAGAGACAAAGGAACAGAGACACACAGAGAGGAGAGACAAAGAGATACAAAGATAGAGACTTCCGGAGACAGATCGACACAGACAGGCAAAAAGACAGACAGAGACAGTCACAGAAGACAGACACAAAGAGACACAGACACAGAGACACACCTAGGCACATCCACAGGCAGAGACAAAGAAAACGAGAAAGAAACATAGAGACAGATACACAGAGAAAGACAGAGAGGAAGACAGTTTACTTTCCCTTCTCTGATCATCCTTAACTCCTCTCATCAGTAATGGGAGTTACACATATATCAAATAGTGATCAGACCCCATTATCTATCTATCTATCTATCAATCATTCACATTTATAAAGAATCTTTCATCTGTTTTTCTTAAAATGATGTACCCAAAAAATGGAAATTATACTTGCAGATAAAAGCAGTACTAAAAATATGTTAAATGTAGGTTTAAATTTAGTTAAATGTAGCAGGAGATTTAACTTGAGAGGGAAGAGACTTTACAACTCCAGGCAACAAAAGGAAAAAAAATCTGGCTGCATATGGCCCTACTTATGTTTGTGTGTGTTCAGCTATTACATATATGTATTCAATTTAGCAAACATTAATGAAAAGCTTACCATGTATGAAGCACTGTGCTACTAGGAAATGGATGAGATATAAAGACAAACTCCTCTCTGTCCTTATGGACTTTAAAAATCTACCAGGGGAGTTCACAGTGAGGCAAACCAGCACACTACCATAGGCAAGCAAATACCAAGGTCAATATCCAGAAAGTACAGAGCATCACAAATGAGAATTGGTGATAGAAAAGAGTGTATCACCATGCAACACTTAATCCAATGTAAAATCCAAGACTGATTATTTGGGCACGAATTGCACAAAATGCCAAATCAAACTATTCTCTACTGATAACTTACCTTCTGCTTCGGAGCTTGTTAGAGAATTCTGCTATACATTTAAAAGACCATAGCAATTTCTAGTGATAGCAATAGTAGAAGCAGATCAATGTCTTAAGCCAGGGATTCTAGCTCCCATAGGATCCTGACTTGACCACATAGATAAAATCCAGGAGACCCAAAGGTCAAATAAGGAAAGAGAAAACTTCATGACTACATAAATATAAACTCCTGCCATTATTATTATTTTAACATCATACAGTGAATCTGTTCAATTAGAAGTATCAGATGAGAAAACATCTTAATAAAAAGTAGATGGTGGGTTTAAAAGAAATCTGAATATGTTAATAGAGATAATCAGGAGGCTAACCAATTAAGGCATATGCTCTGACAATGGATCCTCCTTTTTGAAAAGTCTAGGTGAAGTGAGCTTTCTTTTTTTGAAATCAGGTAGATAAGACTGCCTGCAAAGAGGAATTGATAAACATATTTCACTCCACTAGAGGAGAAAGAAATTTTGCTCCAAATAGTTCCCTAATTGGAGGCTATGAATTAACCATTTTAAAATATGCCATACAAAAGTGTTTGCCCAGACCCCAAATCACTAACTTCATTAACAAGCTGATTAAGGTCAAAAAGAAAATCAAAACAATTATAGAAATGTAATAAAAATATAAACTTATTGTGCCAGATTTCCTCTCCCTAGTGTCTCTCATTGTTCTGCTTATAAAGAATACATTAACTCCTTCAGGCTACTGCAGTATTATTTAATAATAATAGTTGACATTTATATGGCTCCTTAAGGTTGATATAGGGTTTAAATCCATTATTTCATTCGAGCCCCAGAAAGAGCCAATAAGGTAGGTCCTGCTGCTATTATCATTCCCACTTCACAGATGAAGAAATTGAAAAGTGAGTTTACTTGCTTAAAGTCACAAAACTAATAATTATTAGAGGGGGATGTTGAAGTTAGGTCTCTTCTGAGTCCTAGAAAGGACTTGGAAATCCTATGTTTTATTGTATTGAGGTTCAGAAAGCACCATTCCAAATACCAGAATTTGTTTTGTTTAACTACACATATTAATTATTAAGGTTTTATTTTTCTTTCTTTCTTTCTCAATGGGAGGCAGTGGCAGTAGAAAGGCAAAAAGGTAGGTTCATGTTAATTGAAAACATAAATTTAAAAAAGAAACAGTATTCGAAAATATTTAATTTGTTGTCAAGGAAATCTAGAAACACAGAGATCGTTTCTGCTAACTGCCTCTATAGTCCAAGAAATCAGACCTTAAAATAGCAGGATCCTTCAGTGTTTAATGGCTGTTACTATTTTTTTAAGACTATGCACTATTTGTATGATCCTGACTAAGTAATATTTTTATCTCACTGGAAATTAGTTTCCTCATTTGAAAAATTAGGAGTTTGGATTAGATGGTTTTTAAAGTTCTTTTTAATTTTATAGAATAAGTTTTATGATTTTATAGAATATGGCAAGTTTTAATCTATACTCATAACAGAATACCAAAAATGACAAAATTTGTTGTTCTTTAAATTATATGAACCTATTTTCAGTGATCACTATTCTGTACTATTCCTAAAAAGACAAATTAATGATCAGAATTTTTCCCCACCTTACAAGTCTTTATATTACCTGAGCAACCTTTAATAAGTCATTTTAATCATCTGACCTTCACCTTTCTCTTTTTTTTAATAAAACTTTTTATTTACAAAACATGAGTGATTTTTCTACATTGACCTTTGCAAAAACTTTTTTTTCCCCAAACATTTCCCCTCCTTCCCCCCACCCCCACCCCCAGATGACAGGTAATCTAATACATGCTAAATAGGACAAATTATATGACAAATACAATACATGTATACATATCTATACAGTTATCTTACTGCATAAGAAACATCAGATCTAGAAAGAGAAGAAGAAAAAACAACCTAAGAAGGAAAACAAAATGCATGGAAATATTCACAGAAAGCGTTAAAATGCTGTGTTGTGGTTCACATTCAGTTCCCACAGGCCTCTCTCTGGCTGTATATGACTATCTTCATCGCTGAACAATAGGAACTCGTTTGAATCACATCATTGTTGAAGAGAACCATGTCCATCAAAATTGATCATCCTATAGTCTTGTTGCTGTGTATAATGTTCTCCTGGTTCTGCTGATTTCACTCAGCATCAGTTCATGCAAGTCTCTCCAGTCCTCTCTGAAATCCTCCTGTTGGTCGTTTCTTACAGAACAATAATATTCCATAACATTCATATACCATAATTTATTCAGCCACTCTCCAATTGATGGGCATCTTTTCAATTTCCAGTTTCTAGCCACTACAAAAAGGGCTGCCACAAACATTTTTGCACATGTGGGTCCCTTTCCCTCCTTTAAAATCTCTTTGGGATATAGGCCCAGTAGAAACACTGCTGGGTCAAATTGACCTTCACCTTTCTCAATTGAAAAATGATTGGACTAGGTCAATGATTGCAGGACTGAAATTATCTAATACAAGAAGAGCTGGGAAATGTAGATGAGGAAGAAGAACATGATAGGCACAGGGAGTCAGTCAATGAAAGGGTATGGAGTGGCATTTTAGAGAACTAGCAACAAGACCAATGTCATTGAATTAGAGGATAAAATAGATACAATAGAGTAAGGCACAATTAAGTCTGGAATGGTAAGAAGGGGGTAGGTTAGGAAGAGCTATAAAAACCAAACAGATAATTTTATATTTGATCCTAAAGGTAATATGAATCACATGTAGACAGCTTACTGTATATTTGTTCTGAATATCTCCACCCATGGAGGGAAAAAAGTTGTCCACAGTTATTTGTTTGGTTGTGGCATTTTAAAGTAAAACTTGTAATGTTATCTCTATAGGGAACTCCTGCGAGGAACTTTCTTTATTTAAATAGATTATCCCCTGTACTGCAATTTGGAATGTTTAGTGCATCTTAGAGGGGCCTGGAAAAGTTAGGTCAATATGTGACAGAGTTGTGAGCTGAACTTCAAGGCCAGATTTATGTCATGCCAAAGGACTATAAACAACGTTATATTTCTCAGGATTATCCTTCCAAAAGGAATAATCAGATCACACCTTAATGGTAGTCATCTTATAGGCAGAAAGACTGAGATTTGAGATATATTTCTGACATTCTATTACCTTAGATAAGTCACTTAATCATTCAGTAAGAACATTTTAAGAATTTTAGATATAGTTGAATTGTCTATCTGGAGGAGTTTTCATTGAGATAGAGAAGGTGAGGGTAGAAAAGGGGAAAGGAGAATGGAATAGGAAGGAAGGAAAGGAAAGAGAGGAGAAGGAGGGAGAGAAAAGAGGATAAGAGAAAGGGAGAAAAAGAAAGCATTTGTAAAAATCTGGAATTGCAAAAAAGCAAATTAGGAAGTGACTTCAATTCATAGCAGTTTTGTTTTAATAGCAAGCTTTGGTTTTGAATTCAAATCTGATTGATTTATATATCAGTCATCGGGAACATCTCAACTGCACAAAGAAATGCACATGTATTTTAGCAACATTTGGTCTTTGATATGATTGGTATCTTAAATTTGCAGGATAAATAAAAAAAAACAAAACCAGAACTCATAGCAATTATTCACCTGAATGACAGTGTATATAATGGAATGAGTATCTACAAGGGCAGTTATAAAACTATTCTCTTTAAGCACAAGGGTGTTATATATTGAAGATGTCCAAATACACAGGTGCACAAAATGGGCCTGCTAGTTTTAATTGCTACTTTATCTCACCACTTTTCAGCATGGGAGAAGATATTTTTTGAACAGCAGTATGTAGCTCCATGGCAGACTCTGCAGTCAGTTATGTTGGGAGTTTTTGAAGCTTCCTGTATATTAGGATACTGCTGTTGCCTTTAATTATCTAGGCAATCTTAAATGCCAAAGCTGAATTTCCTATTGTTCCTTAGGCCTTTGAAATCTAAAGTTTCCTCCTTGCTTCCTTCCTTCCTTCCTTCCTTCCTTCCTTCCTTCCTTCCTTCCTTCCTTCCTTCCTTCCTTCCT
>JAJPUD010001297.1:16529-48898 GCA_023553655.1 Myrmecobius fasciatus | reverse complement strand
ACAAAAAACAAAAAAAAAAAAAAAAAAAAAAAAAAAAAAAAGAAATGTTTCAAACCACTTCCAATTGTTCACTGATGAAAGCCATATACACCCAGAGAGAGGGATGTGAAATATGGACCACAACATAACATTCTCATACTCTCTATTGATGTTTCCTTGCATTGTGTTTCCTTTATCTGATTTTTCTTTCTTGTAGATAGGATTTTTCTTGCACAACAATGATAAGTGTGGAAATATGCATACATATATTCGATTTGTCAAGTATTTTAACATAATTAACATGTAGTGGATATCCTGCCGATGAGGGGAGGGGTAGGGACTAGGGAGGAAAAATTTGTAACAGAAAGCTTTGTAAGGGTTAATGTTGAAGAATTACCCATACATATGTTTTTCAAATAAAAAAAAAAGAATAATTTTTCCTTCACATTTGAAAAAGATGAAAATCCTCCTAGACTGCAAATATAATCATTTCATTACAAAGCAAATTACATGCAATTAGTAAGTTATAGCAAAAAAAAAAAGCCCCTCAGAAAACAATTAAATGAAATGTACTACAGAAAGCTATAGGAACAATATAAAAATTCTTATAAGTTAATAGATTCAGTCAGCAAATATACCTAAATTATTTTTAAAATTGTCTTCTTTTCCTACTTCCTTAATTTCCTTTATAATAAAAATCATCTCAGCACATGTGCTACCTTCTGATGATGGCCAGATTGTAATACCTCTGCAGGTTTCCTCCACCTGAGCTTTCTCAAAGACAGACAGATCCAGCAGCATTTGTCATCACCACAGTATAACTGTTGTAATTCCCCTCCCCTGGTTTTTTCCTTCAAAAATTAGATCAAACACAGGATCTCAGCAAAAATTGAAAACACACAACATTTGAAGACATATAAGAATATATGCTTAAAATGATTAAACACTATAAGCTGAAAAAAAGTGGTTTTGCCTCTCTATCTACTTTTTGGTTCCAGGGAAATTAAAAAAAAAAAAAACAAGCTACATTTCACGTTAACTTCTAACTTTTTTGATTTCTCCTCGTTTCTTATTCTCATCACAATATTTCTATTATGTAGAAAGTCATGTTTTTTCAATTTTTTTTCATGTTTTTTATTATTGATTATGGCCTTGAACCACATTCTCAAGCCTGAATTGCTTAAGTAAGCTTGACTTTGTTTTATCCCACCAAGCCCAGCCATTGTATTATGCTCTGGTGCATCTACCCAGTGGCAAATAGAAATGGTAACAAAAAAAACTCTTGCCTAAATGGCTACGTTGGATCAGATGAAAGAGTCTGTACATACCTGTATTCTTTTGGGACAATGAGTTTCGATCCAATTTACAAAGCACTTAGTACAGAGGCTGGTACATAGGATGTACTACATAAATGCCTATTCCCATTCCACATTAACCCCTCCACACCCCACCTCACCCACTCTCCACCCTCCCCCAGGTCCTACCCCTGACCCTGCTTTGAGTCTCTTCATTTCTCCTTTGCAGGAACAAGGACAAATAACCCTGTAGGAACCCTCCTGCCTTTTGGATTCTCAGTCTAAACTTCTAGAATAACAGACACAACTACATTCAAAAATTAACACAATTGACTGCCATGGAATTGGAGCTCATTCACTGGATGTCTTCCAGCAAAGACTAGATGACCACTTCAGGGGATAAAATAGAAGGGAATCTTTTTTTTTTCCAATTATCAGTTTAATTAGCTGATTTTGCAGGGCCCTTCTGACTCTGAGAATATGATTTTTTTCCTCCATCTTATTAATATAATAAAAATTGTTAAGTGACATTAAAATATCAGTACAAAATGTGGTTTTTTGACAAATTAGAAAAAAAAAAGTTCTCAGCTACCATTTTTAGATAATATACATAACTGCTCCTTTTCCCTGGAAGAGATCAACACTGACATAGTATGTTTTATCGAATTACATAGAAGAACATTTAGCTGTCTTCTTTCATTTTGAAATGAAATATATAATCTATCTTTCATAACCATTATCTTCCACAAATACTTATTTAGATCTCCTCTGGACCAGAGACTGTGACAGGCACTAGGAAGGTGCCATTTTCATTTCTAGACTCTCATCTTTTTGCTATAAAAATCTGTCATGATATCATACATTTTATGGACATTCAATAATAAGAAATAAGGATGAATTAGAAAACAAATTGAATGGGAAAGCAGAAAGGAAAATATAAATCATTTTTATTCATTTTCTCATTCTACATCTTAGGTTCAATTAGATTGTAAGTTTCCTGATGGCAAGAATTGTTTTTTGTTTTTGTTTTTTTGTTTTTTTTGTTTTGTTTTTTTGACTCTTTTTTTGTATGTCCAACATTTCACACAGTGCCTGGCACATAGCATGCACTTAATAAATATTTACTAATTGATAGATTGAAAATGAGCTGGGGCTTCTAGTTTTTTTTCTTATCATAGTCAATTGCTTTCAAATGTACTCCTAGAAAAATGAGGTAATATCATCAAGAGACTCTGTCAGGCCCTCTGGCCTTTCCTATTTCTCACTTTTCTTTCTGTGGTTTAACAAGACATTTCCAGTATTCACACTACCTGGCCTGTTGTTGAGTTGAGCCCCCTCAAAAGTTGCAAATTATAGAATTCTTGTATGATGTGAACCAATTTGCAGTACACTGACACCCCTACTATCATAAAGCTTTAACTGACAGAAAAGGAGGAGCATAACCTTCATATAATCAGCTTTGGAGAGTGCCCGGGGTGGGGTGGGGGGGGAACAATTTTAAAAAAATGAAATGTAATATTTTCCTCTATTTTTTTTATTTTAAAAATCTTAAAAGTGTAAAAATGAGTAGCAGTTTTAAAAAATCCTGCCTGTTGGGAAAGGTTTTTATGTTTATTAAAAGAAAAGGAGTCCTCGTTAATGTGCTTCCCTTATTAGTTTAATTTTGTGTTGGCAGATCCCCATTTTCAGACCCCTGTAGACTTACCAGCACTGGAAAAAGCTTTCTTCCTAGGTCCCCTGTGTAGGCTGGTGACATCTGAAAACGTGTAGGTAAAACTCACACAGAACGGGGGTTTCAGAGCCAATTTGCAGCAAGAGCAAAGATAATATCGTATCTCGGCAAGCTCGGCTTACTCTGCTTATTCTGAAAAGCCCCCACTACCAATGTCCCACCCTCTTCTTCCTCAGAAACAATAGTGATTCATCTACAAGAGAGTCGAGGGGGGATTATTTTATTTTCATTTTCTTTTTCTTCTGAAAATCGCTGTGCTCTCTCTTCTCTGTCCAAATCAACGGGAGCAGTTCAAAATCTACGTGATTCAGAATGTCAATAACCCTCACTTCTTGAGGGAAACAAATCAGCAGTTTTCACCATCAGACCTAAGCCAAATTTTATACAGCAAAACAAAACAAAACAAAACAAAAGACAAAGAAGGTAGGCCTCCCTGAATTGTTTGAAACTAAAATGAAACCCGAAGGCTCCATTTCATCACATCTCAACATCATAGAGTGACTTTAGAGGATTTTATATCAAATTAACTATCATTTTTACTCACCTTACCTAACAAACATTATAAGTACATATAAAACTGAAGCAAAATGTATGACCATTTATAATACACATATTCACCCTCTATAAGAAGTAAGTTTATGTCAGCCTGTGAGAAAATTAAACTTGATCTCTTTGCAGTGATTTTGACTTAACCAATGCTTATCAGATAAGTCAGCACATTAAATATCAGTAGGTTCAACAATAACAGAACCAGTCAGTGTTCCTTTGGTGATCTTTCCATTTATATTGCTGTAATCATTTTGTACCTCTCATCCCTTCTGCATCAAGTTATATCAATTCACTTTGCATTATCAACTAAGCTATTTTCAATATTGCAAAGGGACCTTAGGAATCATGATTTTCAGAGGTTCTTAGTCTAGTATCTGCAAATCTGTTTTTATTTTAATATTTTGATAGCAATTATATCAAAATAGGTGCCTTTTTAATCCTAAGTATTTTATTTTATACATTTAAAAATTATTCTAAGGAAGTGATCCAAACATTTCTATTAATTAAAGGATCCATGTTCATCCAATTCAGATACTGGACTTGGATACTGAAGTATTTATAGGAATGTCAAAGGCTGGAAAGAGATAGCTTGGGGGCATAGTAGGTAGAATGTGGGACTTGGGAATCAGAAATAACTAAATTCAATTTCCACCAGATACTTATCAACAATGCAAACCCAGGTAAGAAGTTACTTCTCTCAGCATCAATTTCTCCATCTATAAAATGGGGAAAATAGAGCCTATCTCAAAGCTTTGTTGTGAAGTTCAAATAAGAAAACATATTAAAAGGTTTACAAATTTTAGAGTACAATATAAATGCTAGCCATGATGAGGAGGATAAGGAAGAAAAGGGGAGAAAAAAGAGTGGAATAATAGGCAAAGGAATGATACCAAGAAAGCTGAGAACATTTTCAGGATGCAGTGAGCAGCCCAGTGGCTGAAGTTTTAAAGTACATGAAGGGGAATAATCAAAGAGAGATTAGAGAGCTGAATTTGGAGCAAATTATAGACTCAGGAGTTTAGAAAGTGGGAAATAGGGAGCCAATGATGGCTTTGGAATGCATGAAATTATCAGAAATGTCCTTTTGGAAGATTAACTTGACAGGTGTATTATATAAACTAATGGACAGAGCTATACTGGACACAGGGGAATCAATTAAGAAACTATTATAACCATAGATAAGAAATAATAGGGACCAGAATAATAGTGGTAGAAGCTATAATGATAAGGGAAAGGAGAGGAAGAATAAAAGTTGCATGAAAGAACTGAGGGTGTTTAGTGGGAAGTAGAGAAGAATGTGTGGAGGGAGACATAACAGCTGTCTTCAAGTATTTAAAATGACATTTGGAAGAGGGATTGGATTCATTTAGTTCAGCTCCAGAAGGCAGATTAGGAAGAAGGGATAGAAGCAAGGTTTGCTGGAGCCAGCTCATACTGACTCAGGAGTACAGATTGTTAAATTTTCAATGTGAGCATACACACCTCAGAAATCAGTAATCACTACAGATCAGGGCTTCGCAGGTTATTTTATTGATTTTTGAGATTTAAGAAAGTGATGGAGAAAATGTTGATATTTCAGATTAAATTTACAAGTCTGTCCTGCATGTTCAGAGAGCCAGATTTTAATCATTTAACAGCACACCCCTGAGGAGAGGTTATAACAAAATGGTTTTAAAGTCACTGGAAGAAAATTTTTCCAAACACTTAGATTTGTCCAAAGGTAAAATGTCTTTCATGAAAGAATGCGAGTTCTGTGCCAAGAGAAGCAAGCTTCAAGAAGAGGCTAAATGATCACTTGTTAGATATGTTGTATAGGGGACTCATTTTTCAGAAAGGGGTTTGGATCATCTTAATTGACTTCTGTAGTCTTTCCCACATTTATGAATCTAGGATTTTTGTCAGTGTAAAATGTATGAGAAATTAAAATTACTTCAATATTTTAATATATTCAGTTATCAGTTTTTAAAAATGTTATTTTATTCTGAACTTAATAAATAAAACAAGCATTTCTAAAACATAGAAGAATAGAAAAAAGAGATAAGTATATGAAACTGCAAATCTATTATATTTGCTATTCCTTCTAAATATATAATGAAATTATCATATACCTTTCCTTTTTATTTTCTTCCTTCCTCCCTGCTCCTCTCCTGAGATGGCTACTATTAAGAAATGAATGTGTGTGTGTGTGTATGTGTGTGTGTGCATGTATGTGTGTGTGTGTGTGTGTACAGACACACAAACCATTCTTAACAACTTCTATTTGTCACTGCCTTCTCTGGATATGGATAGCAGCTTTCTTCATATGTCCCTTATTATTAAACACCTCCATGTGCAATATGTTGTTTTAGTTATTGAATAAGATATACATAAAAATATGGCATACCTCATGCTCACAAGGAGCTTACAATCTATTAGAACTTATTTAGCTCTGCAGACAAATAGAAATGATTAAAAAAAAACACAGAATATAGTGATTGAATAAGATGGAGAGCTGGAGCTCAGATGAGTGAGAATACATTTCTGGCTGGAAGTTTCAGGAAAGGTAGCCAGTGCTACAAAAATAAGAAAGACCAGCCTGTGGCAGTGTAGGGACAAAGAAGGCAACAGCTGCCACTCATCGTTCTAAGGAGGCTGCTCTCCCTTCTGCCATACTGGGGTTGCTTTCAGTCAAAATTCAGATTTTCTTTGTTGGCTCCAATGTCCTGGTCTATTGTGTTACCATGGAAAGGTTGGTCCTCACAGGAACAAGGCACAGAAAGCCAAATGATTACTTGTCAGGCAAAGCTGTGTGGCTAAGGGGATTGTGTATTTGGTGCTTGTGTTCCCTTATGTGAAGTGTTAAATGTGTGTCTCTGAGAAAGAGAAGTCTTGTGTGCTAAGCTGCAATGTTGAGTTGCTTAAGGTCTTAGACACAGAAACAGTGAAGGTTTGACAGCAATTAATTTATGTCAAAAGTGACAGTAGAATATGATGTTGATAGCAGAGATCTGCTTAGAGAGAGAGCAATGCAGACAGGAAACAGTTTAAGCACAGGCCCAGAGGCATAAGAGCATAGGTCCTGATCAGGAGATGGTGGCAGTCTAGTTTAGCTAGAGTGTAGAGTTTGTGATGGAGAAGGGCATAAGATCAAATGGGGAAAAGTAGGTCAGAACCAGGAGAGTAGAAAGTGAATGCCATACTAAAGAGTGTGGCTTTTATTTGGTAGTGGTAGGATAGGTTACAGAAAACCACAATAACAACAAAAAGCATCTCTCTCTCTCTCTCTCTCTCTCTCTTTCTCTCTCTCTCTGTCTCTGTCTCTCTCTCTCTCTGTGTTTCTCTGTCTCTGTCTCTCTGTCTCTCTCTGTCTCTCTGTTTCTCTCTGTCTCTCTCTCTGTCTCTCTTTCTGTGTGTGTGTCTCTGTCTCTGTCTCTCTTTCTGTGTGTGTGTCTCTGTCTCTCTCTCTCTCTGTGTCTCTCTCTCTCTGTCTGTCTCTGTCTCTCTGTTTCTCTCTCTGTCTCTCTCTTTCTCTGTCTCTCTCAGTCTCTCTCTGTGTATGTGTGTGTCTCTGTCTCTCTCTCTGTCTCTGTCTCTCTGTCTCTCTCTGTCTCTCTCTTTCTCTGTCTCTGTCTCTCAGTCTCTCTTTCTGTGTGTGTGTCTCTGTCTCTGTCTCTCTGTCTGTCTCTGTCTCTGTCTCTGTGTGTGTGTGTGTGTGTGTGTGTATGTCTCTCATACACATACACACATATGTGAAAGCCTCAAAAAAGCAGAACATATCCAGAATAATATGATTTTTAAAAAAGTCATGAATTTCAGAAGTCCTGGATTTATATCTTTAATCTACTACTTCTCTATC
This sequence comes from Myrmecobius fasciatus, assembly GCA_023553655.1. Taxonomy (NCBI): domain Eukaryota; kingdom Metazoa; phylum Chordata; class Mammalia; order Dasyuromorphia; family Myrmecobiidae; genus Myrmecobius; species Myrmecobius fasciatus. Next base: position 41,508 of record JAJPUD010001297.1, on the reverse strand, counting down.
TATGGAAAAGTCTTTTAGTTTCTCTTATTCTGTTTCCTCATCTGTAAAATGAAGGGGTTGGAATAGAATTAAGAATTCTTAAACTGGGAGTCATGAATTTTCCCCCCCAAATTTGAAAGAAATTGTTGTGTTCAACTCTCCATGACCCACTAAAGTACTTTGCTATTTTCTTCTCCAGATCATCTTACATGTGAGGAAACTGAGGCAAACAGGGTTAAGTGACTTCCCAAGGTCACATAGCTACTAAGCGTCTGAGGCTAGATTGAATTCACAAAAATGAGTCTTCCTGATTCCCAGTCTCAATACTCTACCTACTGCACCACCTAGCTGCCCCAGTAAAAGATGTGTTTCAGTATAATTGGTTTCCTTTTTGTCTTTAACAACATGATTCTGAAAGGTGATACATAAATTTCACCAGATTGTCCAGTGGGTGCATTACATACACCCACATCCCCCCATTCCCCTCCCCCACCAGGGTTAAGAAGTCCCAAAGCAGATAATTTTTCAGGTCCTTTCTTGCTCTAAGGCTATGATCCTACCCACAGCAATAATACAAATGACAAATTCAAAACAACAAAAAAGCACCTAAAAAGGAAAGTCGATGAAAAAATTATAAAGCATTTATTAAGCACTTACAGTTTTTTATGATCTGAGCTAAGTTGTAGGTTAAGGCAGTAACTTAAGAGAATAGCAGAATGAAAGAAGTCTTTTTTGTTAGAGATTTTTTAATTGGTTTAAAAAAGAGAAAGTAAGTAAATGATAGAATAAGGCTCCAAGGCAGTGGGGGTGGTGCAGTAGATAGAGCACCAGGCCTGGAGTCAGGAAGAGTTCAAATCCTGCCTTAGATTTGATGTGATCCTGAGCAAATCACTTAATCCTATTTGCCTCAGTTTTCATTTGTAAAATGGAGACACACTGGAGAAGGGAGTACTTTACTCTCTTTGCTAAGAGACCTCCTCCATGCATACAGTCCATAACTGTATTTGAACATGACTAAATGACTGAATAGCAAAGGTTCCTGAGGAAGCAAGAGGGGTAGGGGTCCAGGAGTGAGAAGAAACAATATCTCTTCTGAAAGGAGGGAAATTAAAGAAAATGGGCAAACTGCAGAGGAGAGTGTGAAGGCAGAGACTTTGAAGATAGTGAGGAAGCCTAAGTATTAGAAGATGAAAAGATAGGTCTATACAAACCAAAGATAGTGGAGACTCAGAGTCTCGACTAATGCATTAGCATGGGCAGGTGGTATGGAAAGGTCTGAGCAATGGGTTGTAGGAAGAAAATTGTTAGCAAAGAAAGCAACAATAGACTGGACAGACAGGCAGTTGGCAGTAAGAAGGTCAAACTATACACAGTAAGGTGAGGGTTCCAGCAGAGTATATCAGGTTAGAATGGTAGCAGGTGATGTGGCCCGTAAAAAGAATATTATCTCTAATCTCAGGGAATCTAGGTTCAAATCATACCTGTGAAGGTCAGTTCCTTTGTGACCTTATACAAGTAACTACCTCTTCCTGAGCCTCAGTTTGCTCATTTGTAAAACAAAAGTTGTATTAGATTTCTCTGAGGTTCCTTTTAGGTCTAAATCTATCAACTAGAAAATTAGGTAGATAAATAACCACAGTCAAATTCAGGATATTTGTGACTTGGAACTAGACACAACATTTGGGTTTAGAATTAGATTCCCAGCCCTAAATATAAAAGACCAATCTAGGAATCAGAATTTGGGGCAAGTTATCAAGGCAAGCACTCGTGCCATGAAACCACCAAAAGGCCATAGCAATTGAAGAGAGGGTACAAATTGGGATGCTAGATGATGAGAGGTCTTTCATTTGGTATCTACGGACCTGGTTTTAAATTCTAGCCCCACTATTTACAGTTCTGTGACGTAGGCAAAGTCATACTCAACACAAATCTTGACAAAGTTCGCTGGTCAAAGTCACCTAACACAATGGGCCTTGATTTCTTCACATAAAATGTTGTTCTGGGTCTGGAATCAGGAAGACATGATTCAAATATAGCCTCAGGCACTTATTAGCTATATGACTCTGGGTAAGTCACTTTACCAATATTAGCCTCAGTTTCCCTGAATTAATCATATCTACCTCCCAGAGTAGTTGTAAGGGTCAAATGAGATAATATTTGCAAAGTGCTTAGCATATAATAAATACTTTATGAATGCTTACTCTTTTCTCTTTCCTTTTTTCCTCCTTTTTCATTCCCTTTCCTACTTTGTGGTTCATCCATTTTATGTGATTTGCTGTTCTGTTCATAGGAAACTCCATTTCCCAAATTATAACTTTACACTGGTTATTTCTCATTCCTACAACCCTCTCTTTACCTCCATTTCTTAGAATCTTTGATGTTTTTCAAAATTCAGCTCAAATTCCACCTCCTGCATAAATGCTTTCTAAGTTCCTCTAGTTGCTACTGACTCTTTTATAAGATTTTCTTCCATCTGCTCTGTATGTAACTTGATATTTCTATTTATTTATTTTCTCTTCACTAGAAAGTATACTCTTTGAGGGCAAGAAGTATTTTAATCTTTTTTCACATCTTTATTGATTAGCATAACAATAGCATACAATTTAGGAATATAATAAATGCTTGCTGGTTATCAATTGTATAATAGTGTCCTTTTATTAGAACTGGAAGATAAGCTAAGAAGACTCGCAGCAAGGTTACTGATATTGAATTATCTGAACTGTTGATATGTACATTCTTCAATTTTCCCTATTAAAGGTCAACTAAGCCTAAAAGTGGGGGTCTTGGTTAGAGACATTCTAAGTGTTAAACTTCCCAGCTCAAAGCCCATTTCCATGGGACTCAATTCTAATCTTTTCATATTGGCTTCATCTGAGTCTTTCTCGTCAGTGACCTCTATCTGCAACCATATTATCTCCTCATTGGAAACCAGAAAATCAAGATTTCTTTCCTTAGGTTTTTACCAACTACACCTTTCATGAAGGGTTATAAATAATAAAGTAATTTATTGAAGTAATAAAAAACCAAGTCTCTTGTAGTTAGATTCTGTCAGATGGCTTTGATTTTCTTTATAAAGGAAAGGAATATGTTATATTGAAGGAAACAAGGATAAATTTAAGGAAATGAGAAGCATAGGCAAGTTTTGAAAAAAAAAAGACTATTGTGGGAAATATTTTCTTTGCTATAAGGGATGTTCTCTGTGAGATAAACTGAAGGCCCCTCAGAAATTAGAATCAGTTGAGGTTCTTTAACTGGGAACTAGCCATCTATGGTTTTATGAAGGCTAAGAAGAATAGGATGGGCTCAGGTTCACTCTTTCAATATTAAATAACCAGAGAAACTTTACTCAATTTTAAAACAACATCTTTTACTATATTGAACCTATTACCATTAAATACTTTTATTCAATATGGAAATCAGCTAAATCTGATATATTAAATCAATAATAACAATATAAAATGTCATAAAGAGAAATCCAAATCATATGATAGCCATGACTCTTGTGAAGAACAGTAACAAAACAAATTGTCAAATGTAAAAATATATTAATTTATTATTTTGAGTAAGACTTAACTCTACAATGGTCTTACATTATTAGTCAGATCAAGTTGGAATATAACCTTGTTGCCTGTAGAATAAGGATGCAATTTTGATGCATTTGGAGAAAAACATTTGCTCTTAGCCTTTATTCCTATTGTGTTATAAAGCAACTAACCAGTTTTTCTTTTGACAACTGTGTATGCATTTCTTAATTTTTTTCTTTTTTCTTTGCCCTGCATTTTCTTTCCTTTTTTCCTCTTTTCTCTCTTCCTTTTCCTTCTCATTCCTTTCCTTCAGCCTTCTCTTTCTTATTTCCTTGCTTCTATCTTTCTTCCTTTCTTCTTTCTCCTTTTACTTTCTCTCTCCTTTTTACCCTTCTTGTTTTCTCCCTTTTCCTTTCTTTCTTACTACTCCATTCTTTTCTTCTTTCCTATCCTCCTTCCCTCTCTTCCTTCAGTATTTAACTGCAACATCTATTCATGGGAAATCTCACCTTGTACTTAAATTTAAGTCTCCTTTGATTCTCCTGCACCAACAGACTTCAGTGAAGTACTTACATTTAAGAATCTTGTTGTAAATCTAATTCATATGGGTGTATTTCAGATCCATTTTTTAAAATCCGGATAACTGTTACTTTTAAGACTCTGTTGTAAGAATTCTGAAAATTGAAATCGATTTTTCTTCCCTCTGAATGTCCCATGATATGTGAACTCACAGCCTGAGTCACTGCTCCATCTTCTGGAAGTGTTTCTGGCTAGCAATATCTAAAGACATAGAAATCTTGAAACAACAGATACACACACATACACACACACACACACACACATATATGTACTGTTTTAAATGGCCATTATGACAAAAAAACTAAGAGCTCATCTTCCTTCCATATATGAAAGGTGTATACTTATCCAGAAACCATCAGTAAGTAAAAGAAATGGCCTTGTTGAATAGAATGTAATACCTAAGCCTTATGCATATTCCCCACATAGAAGATTATCTATTTATATCCAATTTTTTCCTGTCTTGCTGACATGCCACAGATATTGATAAATTTTAAAAAGCAATGGAGAATCTTCAAAATCTCAGATTATGCCACTTTAAAATAAAATCTGTAGTTATAACTTATATTCAATGCCTAGATTTTTACTGAGTTTCTAAAAGAACTTTATTTTTCTATATTGTAGTAAATTATTGAGCATCTATATATCTGTCTTTCTTACTTTCACCTTCTCCCCTACACCTTTACCTTTCTCTTTTGCTTTTTTTTGACTAGAGAAGTAAAATGCTCTTATTGAAAATTCTATTTTCTATTTTGCAAATTGATTTATTCATTTCAATTTTTAATGTATTAAAGTAATAGAGAATAGAGAAAATTCTTAAAATCTGCAAATCTTTCAATGTAAGATGGAAATTTTTTTCCTCCTCCCCACCAATTCTCTGATATTATGATTTTATATGATACTTGGTATGTCCATTGAGCTTTCTTATATTGAGATGTCAACTTATCATGCAATGGACTTTCACCACCTTCAGGTTATTAATATTCTCCTGAATTATGAAGAATTATATCACAAATTCTAATAGGTTGATAGACATTCCCTGGTAGATCCTTTGATCTGTGACAGCACCATTCCAAATTGAGTGATTAGATTAGCCAACTAAGGATTTCTCTTTAATTTATATCATTAGACCCACAGTTTAACATGTTTTGCATCCCAGAGAGGTTATATACTTTCTCACCACATCCTACCTCACCCCATTCAATTCAATTCAAGAAAATTTTACTGTGTGGAAAGGTTTCTTCAAAATGATTCGCTTCTTCATAGGACAAAAAATTCTGTGGACTCTGCTTAATTCTTGAATTATAATCAGTACCTTTATAAGAGGAAGATAACTACAGTTTTGTTTTGTTTTGTCTTTCCCAGAATGTCTAAGGAAGGGCTATTCTGATTAAGTGATGAACTTAAATTGACATAAGTGTTTCTCATTTTCAGAAAGATAATACAACAAAAATAATTTCACTAAAAGCATACTAATGGTAATTTCAACATTTTTTATGATTCTGAAAGAAATTTGGGGTCTTTTGCTCCTTCTGGGTCATTATAATGAACATAATAAACATCATATAATGAGAGCTCTTTAAAGGAAGGCACCGATTCATTTTAGTCTTTGTAGCCTGTAGAAGCCTTTTCTATCCTGTATGGCACAGATTGTAGAGACCTGAAGATATAGGTAGTAGTGGGGGTTGTGCTAAATGTATATGAAAACCAGAATATGTCCTGGAAATTTCTTTTAAAATGTATGCAACCCACAGATATTTTTGATGTTGACTTTTCCTCCTTATTATTTATTTCTTTCTCATAAAAGAAGATTATAAAATATGTAGAGAAAATGAGTCATTTGAGATATCTGGTCATATGACAGCAACATATGTATCATATAATATATTGTGCAAAGTTTATGTTCAGCCCAACTCAAGCATCAATGTTGATTGATTAAAAGGCTTTATTCAATAGCTGTAAAGAAACACAAATTTTTGTGGGGATTTTCTATGTTTGCTGATTTTTTTGAATGATTGGCTTGCAGCCAAAGTACTTATCCCACTATTCAGAATATATTGTTGAATACCAGATAACTGCACCTAAGAGTCCTTAATTGCTAATTGTTCCTAATAACTGTTTAGTATATAATGCAAACAATAATACATGGTGTCAGTTTGAATTCTAAGGCTGTTATTCAATCCCAAGTTTCTGCTGTGTTATGTTCTCTTCCTGTGGTTAATGATGTCTGAAAAACCCTCAAAGGAGTAACAAGCCAGGCTTGGGTAAGGGGCAAAGTCTGTATTAAAATGGGAAAAAAAACAATAAACAGAGAGAATAGAAGTTTGAAAATATTCAAGTAAATCAAATTAAGTGCAATATGAAATACCTACAGTAGGAAATCAAGGAGATGGCTCTCTCTTTCCCTTTAACTACCCCTTTTACTCATTCAACAGAGATTTTGAGAGTTCAAGAGCCTACTCTCTTGGCTGTTCACTTTGTATTCAAAATCCTCTTTTTTATTTCAGATGGCTTTCAAATGGAACTAAGACAAACTTGCTCAGCCATGGAGCAAGGAAAATTTTCCTCGATCTTCTTTCACCTCCTACCCACTAAAGTAGAGAACACAGTACCATCTGGAAGGCTGTTTACTGTAAGCAGAAGGACAATGATGATAAAGCCAGACTAGCTAATAATAACTCAAGTACTTCTCTTTTTTCTGCTTGGAATTCATGGAGGCTTTCCAGCAATTGGCATTTAGACGCCTCCTAGCATCTAATTTCTTCCATAGGCCAATTGACTAGAATTGGTTCTTTGTTGACTTGGTGTCTGCCAGTTTCTAGAAGAGACAGAGAAAGCTGGAAAGTAGTGCTGGAGAAGAATAAAACAAATCCCAGACAATTTGAATAGATCTGAGAGACACAGAAAGAAGAGAAGGCAATAAAATAAAACTGATGACTGAAAGGGGAGATTTTGAGTGAAAGAAGAGGGGATAGAGTCACAAGGAGTTAGATTTCCATTTCCCAGGTCAACACCAATCAGTTGTGGACTGGGATTTAACATAACTGTGAAAAATAATAATAATTATAAGACATAGCTAGTCTTTAAGATTTTTAACAGGAATTCTGTATGTTTTCTCATTTGGTTTGGGTGGTTGTTTTCTTTCGTTCTCAAAGAGGACCAAAATGACATCACTATGTTAGAGTGTAGTTAGTAACAGTATGTCTGATTGTGACTACTCAAACCAATATGAATTCAGCATGCTCTGCCAAGGTTGGACACAAATAATCCCAATGAACATTTGGGGTGAACTCTCTAAACTTTGTGCATCTCAATGAAGTTTGTAAAAAGGACATAGCTTAACAGTTATGGGTTCAATGATTGGGTCAGAACAATATATTTATGATAAAGTCATGATAATAATAGTAAGTGATCTTTTGAAAGCATTTTACAATTGATACATGCTCTTTACAAAGCTGAATGCTATCTAACAAGGGCTTATTTAAATACCCCCTACATATAATAAATATCCTATATATAGAAATATAAATTAATATGTATTTATACATGTACAGTATATATACATATATAGTAAATCAAACAATTTACAGATCAGACTGTCTCTTGACTCCAGGGGTTCCCATAATATTTGACTAGAGCATAATATTCTCTAAATTCTGTCTATACTAAACTATACTGAACTATAATTTACATCCATGATGAAAAAGGAAGTTATTCACCATTTACAAACATCTGATCAAATCATTAAATAATTCTAAGCAGAAACATGCCAGAGCAGTAATTTTTTTTATTTAAAAAGTGAAGGAATTTTAGGTATAAGATTAATATTAAATGGGTGAAATAAGTCTAGAAATCCTAAAGTTTCTCTACTAAGCCTTTCAATATATACATACAAAGGCACTAAAACCTATTTTCAATGGTTTCAACGGAAAATATTTTCAAATAAAATTTTCAATTTTAAATTATGTGTGAATACAGGCATGATAGGATTTAAATTAAATGATAGTCCTGTATGGTATATTCAGTAATTCTATAACAAATATTGTGGAAAAAAGGATGGTAAATATATCCCTGAGAAAATTGACAGCTGTTAGCAAAGGTAGCATGCAAATAAGGGGATGATATAGTCAGCTCCAGATTATTTCAGGAATAAATGAGTAGCCTTCAGCCTATGTTGACCTCAAAGTATATCAGTTCATCTCCATGCTATCCTTCTCCACTTAAGTATCTTGGCCCATGATCCTGTTAATGATTATGCTCTGATAAGCCCCAGTCTTAAATTTTTTCTGCCATTCTCTGCCTTTGATCCTATATTGTGCTGCTGAACAAATGGAAGCAAATCAATCTTTTTATGCCTCCTTAATCCATTCACTATCTACCTCCTAACAGGGACTATTTGAAACCATTCCATCCCTCTTCAAATCTCCCATGGAAGTTCCTCTTTGGCTATCACAGCTTAGGACCTTGTGTTTAAATGCCACCTTTCCCTGAGAGTTCTATCCTCTCCTCTTCTTTTCATCTCACATCACTCTTTCTCCACCATTGTCTCCTCCATCTCCCTGTATATGAATGCTTGATCCCTTTCTATTCTTTTTTCTTCATCAGAATGTCCTCTCTATCACTCCCATTCTCGCTAATCTATCTACTGTCTGCTTCTGCTTCCTTGATGTCTACAAACTCTCATGAATCTGCATCCTTAAAAATATCTGATCTTGGTCTATTTCTGCTAGTTTAGATCCTAAATTGCTCCTGAGAGATCTACAATTGGTGCATCAACTTCCTTTCCTTTAATTCTTTTAAATTTTTTAAGGTCTGACTTCTGACCTTATCATTCAATCCATACTTCTCTCTCCAAAGTTATGTATTGTCTCTTAATTGCCATGTCCAACAACCTTTTCTAAGATCTCCTGTTTTTTGGCCTTTTCACAGTCTGTGACACAGCCAATTGCCCTCTTCTCATGTATAGTCTTTCCTCTTACATTACCAATTAATTGCCTCTTGTATATATATTGAACCAGATATCCCGTAAGCATCTCAAACTTAACATTTTCTGATTGCTGTGATTAAGATACTCCCACTGGCTTTCCCAGAGTCTATCTGAGCAGGGCTCACCCTAGTGAGACTGACCTTTCTTGTAGTTTTTCCAGTCTATCTTGAACTGGAGAGAAGTTTTATTCCATCAGATTCTTTTCAGAGGTTTGGTTTCATGTGGTTTTTGAGGGAAACTGGGAGAGCTCGAGCAGTTTCCTGACTTTACTTCGCTGTCTTGGTTCCACCCCCAGAAAGAGCAATATTTATTCTTAGAAGGAGATTCCAGAATTTATTTTCTTTCCACAAAATCTTTCCTTCTTCCCAGATTCCCTATTACTGGTAAGGATATCTCCTCCTCCCAGTCACCCAAGTTTACAACCTAAGTATCATCGTCACGGCCTTCTTTTGCACTTACTTCATACATCCAATCTGCTGCCAGTCCTTGTCCAGAACAACTCTTCACTCATACAGTTTCCACCCTAGTTCAAAACTTCTTCACTTCAAGACCAGACTGTTCTAACAGCCTAGCCCTTCAAGTCTCTTCCCATTCCTGGTCACCTTCCAATCAGCTTCCAGAATAATCTTCCTAAAGCACAACCTCAATTTCTTAATAAACTTCAGTGGAATCTTATCACCTCTATGATCAAATCTTATATTTGACTTTTAAAACACTACAACCTAGTTCATTTCTACCTTTCCAGTTTTCTTATACTTGACTCCCTTCCATGCACTCTACCATCCAACAATACTGGCTGTTCTGCACATATATACATATACATACATGCAAACACACACATACACACATTCCATCTCCATCGCCATCTCTGTGCCTTGTCACTGGCTCTCTCTTCCATGGCTTTCTCTTCTCATCTCAATGTACTGGCTTTCTTCAAGACTTAGATCAAATTCCACCTTTTGCAAAAGACCTTTCCTCATTCTTCCCAATGCTTGTGACTTCCTTCTGAGATTCTTTGATTCTTTTTGATTCTGAGATTTCTTTGTATATACATCATGTATGTACATACTCATCAACATACTTTCTTCCTCATTAAAATGTGAGCTCTTGAAGATTGGGATGATGTTTATGGCTTTCGTGGTGTTCCCTGGGATTAGTAAGTGCTTAGCACATACGAAAGACTTAATAAGTGCTTGTTGATTTGGCTTGAGAATTTCCCCCCTATTTTGTTATTATCTCATATGCCAACACAACACCTCGCACAAAACAGTCATTCAATAAATAATTGTTTGGTGGATTGATATTATCATCAAGATAATACTGAACTTTCTTGATGAACTAGAAAAAAAGTGGTATCTTTATGTTAAAACAGCAATAAAACTACAATAACTACTAATATCAACATAACACTAAAATTTATAAAATTATATATATATATATATATATATATATACATACGTATATATCAATAAAATCTCATTTGATTTCCATTTTAAAGATTTTAAAAATTGAAAATTTTTAAATGACTTGCATATAGTCATACAGCTAGTGTCTGAGGTAGGAACTGAATTCAAGTCTTTCCGACTCTGGGACAAGTCTCACCTACTAGATCACCTGACTGACAAAACAGTGGTTGAATCCAGTCTATATCATGGATAGAAAAACTATTATAGTTTTTAACCACGGATGATTACCTGGTAAAAATACATTCTTTTTTTTTCTTTTTTTTTTTTATTAAAGCTTTTTATTTGTATAACATATGTATGGGTAGTTACCCAACATTGATGTTTACAAAGCTTTCCATTACAAATTTTACCCCCAGTCCCCTCCCTTCCCCTAGATGGCAGGAAGTCCACTACATGCTAATAATGTTGAAATGCTTGAGAAGTTATGCAAGAAACATCCTATCTACAAGAAAAAAAAAAAGAATCAGAGAAAGGCAACACAATGCAAACAAATGTCAATAGAGATCACGAAAATGTTACGTTGTGGTCCATATTTCATTTCCCTCTCTCTGGGTGTATATGGTTTTCTTCAGTGAACAATTGGAACTGGTTTGAGACAATTCTTTGTTGCAGAGAGCCATGTCCATCAGAATTGATCATCATGTAATACTGTTGTTGCTGTGTATGATGATCTCCTGGTTCTGCTCGTTTCACTCAGCATCAGTTCATGCAAGTCTCTCCAGGCCTCTCTGAAATCGTCCTGCTGGTCGTTTCTTACAGAGCAATAATATTCCATAACATTCATATACCATAATTTATTCAGCCACTCTCCAATTGATGGGCATCCCTTCAGTTTCCAGTTTCTAGCCACCACAAAAAGGGCCGCCACAAACATTCTTGCACATATGGGGCCCTTTCCCTCCTCTAAGATCTCTTTGGGATATAGGCCCAGTAGAAACACTGCTGGGTCAAAGGGTATGCACAGTTTGACAACTTTTTGGGCATAGTTCCAAGTTGCTCTCCAGAATGGTTGGATCCGTTCACAGTTCCACCAACAATGATACATTCTTTTTTACTCAGTCTTTAGCCTTGGAAAAGTTGACCTGAGACCTATACTTACTTAGTTTCTGGTCCAAGAAGGAAAGAAAATAGATCAAAAATTAAAAAACAAAACAAAACAAACAAAAAAAAAACCTTCATATCTTTCCCAGCATCCTCAACAAAGTATAAAACAACTGAGTAATGAGTTTGCCTTTGCAGGACAACTCAGGCTAGTGTTTCATTCACAACATTTTGAAGAATGATACTATCATTCCCCCCAATGGTGAATAATAAAAACAATAGAAAATGGAGGCATTTCTATCTTCCCCTGAACTAGATCTTCTAGTGTGTCTTTATTATTTTATTTGAAGCATTTCCAGACTTTGAACATCCATATTTCTACTATTTTAAGGCCCACTTATATTTTTAAAATTCAAGACAAACCCACATTCAAATCTAACTTTGTGTGTAGTAAATATAAACATTTCAGATAAATGTATTCAGAATTTGAGGTTTTGAAGATTTACTGGGTGCTCTGATAATAACTTTAATTGCCTCATGCTTATCACACAGTACTAATAATGTCTACATAGCACTTTAAAGTAGGAAAGTATTGTATAAACATTTTCAGATTTGAACCTCACAATAAGTCTTCAAGGGGTAGGGATAGTTATACCCATTTTACATATATGGGAACTGAGATTCAGGAAGAGTAAATGATTTACCCATTTTCTTGCTGCTATTAATCAGAATTAATATTTTCTTCTTTTTTCCATACTCCATTTATAAAGCCACTTTATGTTCCAATCAAATTATGCCCCAAATATGCCTTGTACTTTTCTACCTCTGAACTTTATTTAGTTATGACCCCTAGGCCTATAGCATTTTATTATTCCCTCATTGTCTACTGAATTCCTATTTTTAAAAACTTAATCTAAATTCCATCTCCTCCATAAAATCTTTTCTGATGCCTTTCCCTGCTCAGATGTTAAATAACATGTTGTTCTGCACCTCTCTAATGCATAAACCATGTAATATTTCCTATCACAGTGATTTGTGTTTTATTCCCTTAATCCCTCCCAAGAACAAAGATACAGAGCCAAAGGCAAAAACAATTCCTGCCCTCAATGTGCCCTCCAAGTCTACACAGGAGAGATAACATGTATGTGTAGACATCTACTATAGACAAATATAAGTATGTATATATGTAGTCATATACAAAATATATAGGGAATATGTATAAAGGTACTAGCAACTCATGTTTCATGTTGACACAAGATGAGTCTTGAAGAAAACTAGATATTTTAAGAAATGAAAGTAGAGAAGGAGCATAGGGGGAGGGGGCAGGAAATGGAATTAAAGTACCAAGAAGATTAGTTTATCTAGATTTCTAGATTATTGGACTGTAAACCCAAGGAAGGCAAGGAATGGTTTTACATATACATAATGTTTTATTTCTTCTAGGATAAAGCATAATCACTTATACCAAAAGACAATGATATTTATTGAATCTATTAAAACTACTGTTCTCAGTTACCAGATACAACAAAAGGAGGCGCTCTCTCTTTCTCTCTCTCTCTCTCTCCTCTCTCTCTCTCTGTCTCTGTCTCTCAGTCTCTGTCTCTGTCTCTCTCTATTTCTCTGTCTCTCTGTCTGTATAATTTAAAGAAACCACATTTTGCACCACTAATCTTTATCCTCCTACATTTCCACCATTTGAAATTCTGGTGCCTCCAGTCCTGCCACTTGACTTTGATGGAATCAGCAGGAGTTTCATGGCCGCTCCTAGCAGCAGTAGGTCCTTCCATGGTCTGACACTTTAAATGTACAGGAAGAAGAGAGACATGTGGTGACAGCTAGAGAAAAAGGATAAGTAAAAAATGATGGAAAATGGAGAAGGAAGACAAGCACAAGGTATTCTGAAGAAAAATAGATGTCTAGGAAAAAAGAGAATGAAACAGACAGGTAGGGCAGATATAGATAACTAAAAGTTTTGACTAGATATTAGAAAATTCAAAGCTGCTGCCAAACACTGTTAAAAATATATAGTGCAAAGATACCTAAATAATGAAATAAAATACCATTAAGTTGGTTGATATAGAACTATATTAATTTCTATGAAAATATACCAATAAATAAGAAAAAAAGTGATAATTTGCTTTTAAGTGGGCCTTCTTATCTGGGAAGACCACAGATTCACACAAAGAAAAGAGTTATTTTCACAAAACAACACAGACATATACACATACATATACACATAAACATATTATTTCCCCATTAGAATATAAATGCCTTGAACATAAGGACTGTTTTTGCTTTTTTTCTTTGTACTTCTGTAGTTTACCACAGTATATGGAACAAAATAAGTGTTTAATTAATGTCTGCTGATTGATTGATTAGTTCAATATAAATATATATGAATATATAAATAGGGAGTAATCAGAGTCACAGAAACCAAGAGTTGGAAGGGACTCCATAGGCCAACTATTCTGTTCAAAACATTCTCTCTGAAACATAGCTCTCTAAGTGGTTTTTAGTTTTTGGTAGAAGACAGCTGGGCCCCAACATCAGATGGAATAATTGATTAACATGAATTCAAATCTTATCACCAATAATTACTACTTGTGTGGTTTTGGGTAAGTCACTAAACCTTTCTAGGTTTTATTTTTCTCATATATAAATAAAAGAATACCTCTAAATCTTTGTTCCTGTGAACTTTTGGATAGAAAGAAATATGGGAAGACCTTTATGAAGTGATATGAAGTGAAAAAAAAGCAGCAGAAGAATAAATAACAAAAATCTCCATACTGAGAGAAGTAAATAAGAATAAATAATGAAGAATTTCAATAAGACCTTGGTAGAGTTGCTATTCTTAATCCAGTGAAACCAAATAATATAAATGTAACAGTGATATTTAGCTGGTCCTGTTTATGTTCAATGTTTCTAATAAAATTACCGGGTTTTTTTTAAATGATGCAGTATGAAATGAAGTGACAAAGATCTGAACAGTCACTTGTTACAGACTGAAGAGAAATCTATGGGCTTTAAAGTATGAACATTTTTTAAAACAGTTGACATAATAGATTTCCTTACCAAAGCTGAAAAGAGGAAAGGAGACTTTAATAAACAAAGCAATCTTTTGTGGCAATGTACACTTGCAATTCTTACTGGAGGGTGGAGATGGGGAGGTTGAGCTTGGGAATTTAGAGCTATTGTGGATCTAAAGATAATTGAAGATTCTTATCTATGACACTAGTATGGTGAGCATTTAGGAATGGGTGGCCACAGGGCTGCCTAAGGAAGGCAAAATGACCCAAGTCAGCAAAGGAGAATTCAAAGTGTTAATGCTGATCAGTATTAGGATGGAGCCCAGGAATTGGGGTTAACCTTCCAGAAAGTCCATGAGAGATAGAAAAACACAGTCACAGAAGAGAGGAAAAGTGAGGGAGAGAGGAGAGAAGGAATAAAAGAAGGGAAGGAAGAGAAGGAGAGAGAAGGGTATGTGATGAGAGGTATAGAAGGGGAGGAGTGGGGGAAGGGAAAAGAAGGAAAAGAAAGGAGAGAGGAGAGACAAGAGGGGAAAAAGGGAAGGGAAGGAAAATCAAAAGCAAATAGCCTTGTATAGTCTTAAATGGGCATGCTCCTATAAATAAATATTATATTAACCAGATGACCCATAAGAAAACATGAATTATTCTAACTAGAAGAACAATTTTCTTCTAGTTGAGGGAAGGAACTCTCTCCATTTTGATTTTTTTAAAATTTCAAACAATAAGTAGGGTCTGAAAAAAAACAGTAGGTACTTAATAAATGCTTTATGATTAATTTTAAATTTCTTTCTTATAACCTAATGATGACCCAATCAATATCTATGCAAAATAAGCAGTTATAAGTAGGGAGTCAAAGATTTGGGATTTCCATAATATCAAAATCAAGGTGTTCACTCAGAAAGGCAACTAGTTACTCAGTAGATAGAGAGCTGGGCCTGGTGTCAGTGAGACCTGAGTAAAAATTTGAATGCAGACATTTACTATAGCTATAAGATCCTAAGCAAGTCACTTAACCCGTTTGCTTTAGTTTCTTTAATTGTTAAATGGAGATAATAACATCATGTACCCAATTAGGTTTTTGTAATATTCTGAGTTCTGGGTCAGAAATAATATTTGTAAAGCATTACAAATTAGTATTTGTATTATATAAATGTTTATTAATAATACTTGTTAATATTTATGTTTATCATAACATTTGTTATCTTCCTCCTTTTCCCCAAACTTGGTTGTGATAAATGTCAAACCAAGAATTCTATGATTTAAAAGTGAAAGAAACTTAGGAGAGTACAGACATTCTAAATTGGAATGCTGCTGTTGCTGTTGCTTCTGATGATAATGACATCTAGGATTTATACAGTGTCTAAAGGTTTGTGAAGTACTTTTGTTATTCAATTGAACCACCCCAACAACCCTGAGATACTATAGATGCTACTTTTGTCCACATTTTTACAGTCAGGATTTGAATTTAGGGCTTCTAATTCTAATTCAAAGTTCTTTATACTTGGACATGCTGATTATAGTAGGCACTTCCAACCACTGCCTTCCCAAGGCCTCTGCAGACCACCCAGGATTCCCTCCAGGAGAGAGAGCCCTTGAGTAATTTAGGAGCAGAGCCAACATCCCTTGAGCCTGGAAGTGTCAGGGACAAAGTCCAGAGTGGCATTCACCCAACCGTTATGTTACGCCTGGCAGGCAGCAAGATGTCAGCTATCCAAGAATGTGTCATTATAAGCATGTTAAAAATCAAATCAAGCTACCTATCTATCTGCAAGTGACAAGCATTTGGCATAAGACTGATCTTTTCAGGTAATATTCTAGAAATCATCTTTGAAATGCTAGCTTTTTACTCAGTGACATGAAGGCAAGACTGGCTGCTTTTCCTGTTATTGTTGTTCCTGGTACTGACATCAAGTCCTAAACAAGAGATATTTTCCCACACTTCATTGACAATGGTTTGAATAATTTCAGGAACTCAACGCCTGACTCAGAGCTCAGGCACAGAACAACACCCAAACAGTACCTAGCACCTTCCTTGAGTTTGTGTGACAATCCTCTCCTTTTCACTATGAAGAGGAAAAATTACCGGGATGCATGTAAGCTGGCACTTGTGATCATTAACAGAGAGTGATTGCCCATGGGGACACCATATAACGGAGCACATATTGATTCTTCTCAACATTAACTATTCTGAAGTCATGATTGAAAATTACTGTTGAATTGCAGATAAGTCTGGCTGAGCTTCACCAAAACGATAAATACTGGGAGCCAGTTATAAAAGCAGTTAAGGTATTATTATGTCTGTGCCATTAGATTTACTTTACTGACATAAACAGTTCAAAACAACATGCATTTATCTGTAATTTAAGTATTAGCAATTCAACTTCCTATAACAAATAGTTTTAAAGAGAGTATTTTATGCAAATGAACGGGTGCAGGCGCCTTTTCAACTTGACTGAACGCTCATTGCTCTTCTATGAAATGACTTTTCATATTATTTCAATAGCACCCTTAGAAAATTAACTTCTCTGTCTCTTGAAGGAATTGCTCTTCCAAGAATGAGGGGGAGAAGGGAGGGGATTTGGCAGATAAAGTATATGTGTTGCCCCATATGTTATGTGAAATAGATTAGATAAGTTGAGGCTCAAGCACCAGGACAGTTTTCAACACTTTGGCAGACAGTTCCTTGTTAGTAATTGGGCAAAATCTACATTAAAATCCATCCTAAAAGCTGTTTACTTGGCAGCATATAGTTTCATGAACTGCTTATGGGAGCATGTCAGCATAGGGAGGATAAGTACCCCTGTTACAACTAATCAATGGGCCCTCAACTCTCTTTACAATAAGCTGGGAGATACACAGCAAGAACTGACTATTTGGGAGAAAGGGAATGGGAAGGAAGGTGGTTGTTAATAGCATCTGCACTGGAGCAGATTTCACAGGAAAATAATTCCTCTTAGCTTTGTCCTTACAGAGTATTTTTGTACATACAATGGTTTATCTAAATGTCTAAATAGTTAAGTGAAAATGTCACTTAACAGGAATTCAATAAAGAGCTCACTGTGTCCAGAACCTAATTTTAACCCTCAAGGACAGGTTTTGAGGGTTTTATACGTATGTACACATATACATTTATAATACATTGATACATATGTATCTATAGATTTTTTAAGAAATCAAAAGAAGTTCAGAAGAAAAAACAAAGCATATTTTACAGTTTATTACATTATTTCATTTAATTTAGCCTTAAATTGGAAAAATGTGCAGATGCCCATAAATTGGGGAATGACTAAGCAAGTTATGATATATGAAGATAATGAAATATTATTGTTGTATAAAAATGAACAAGCTGATTTTAGAAAAACCTGGAAATATTTACATGAACTGATGCTGAATAAAACAAGCAGAACCAGGAATACATTGTACACAATAACAGCAAGAACATATGATGATCAGCTTGAAAGATTTGGTTCTTCTCAATGGTTCAGTGAACTAAAGCAATCTCAATAGACTTTGGACAGAAAAATGCCACCTGTATCCAGAAAAAGAACTAAGGAGACTGAATGTAAATCAACACATACTATGTTCACTTCTTTTATTATTATTATTTTTTTCATCTCTCCTATACTTTTTCTATTTTGCTCTGGTTTTTCTCTTCTAACATGATTCATAAAGTGATGTGTATTAAAAATAAATAAATTTATTAGAAAAAAAGTACTAGAAAAAAGTTTGTAAAAGAGAATATCTACATTTGCTACTTGAGAATATAAAGTTATTTCTTTTAATAAAAATACACCCTTAAAAACATTAAACAAAATATCTGTTTCCAAGAGAGTCCTTATTTTTGTTCTTCATTGTATATTAAAATACTTGTGTTTACTGGAGGACAGGAAGGAAAGAGAAAAAAAGAAAAGAAGTCAGGAAGGAAGGAAAGAAGGAAGGAGGAGGAGGGAGAAGCAAACCCCTATAGCATTTGGAGATATTAAAAAATTTTTACTGTTTTTGATTTTCACAACAAGCTTAGAGAAGAGTTTATTATTGCTCCATTTCACTAATGAGGAAATTGAGGATGACTGAAGCTGAGCACTTTAGCCAAATTTACATAACTAGAAAGAATTTAAAGCTATATTTGAAATTGGGTCCTTTTGACTCCAAATCCATCATTCTAACTATTACTCTATCTAACTTCCATTTAGGTTCTCTAGTACTATCTATAACTCCCAAGAGTCAAATCCAGGGCATATAACGTATTCTATTCTTCCCTTCTTTCAAAAAGTAGCAGAGTAGGAGTCAAAAGCCTACCTCTATCACTTAATACTTGTGTTATTTTGAACAAGTGACTTAAACTTGTCTCAGCCTCAATTTTTTTTCAACAATAAAATTACAGAAATAAACTATATGGCCTCTGAGAACTCTTCCAACTTCAAATCTGTGATCCCTGAAAGTACTAATTTTCCAAGGTGAAGAGAGGGAAAAGATTCACATCCAAATTCCCCTTCCCCTGTATTAATTTTTCATTGTAGACACTAGAAAATTGAACTCTGTATATTGCAACCCAACAAAGTCAATAAGGATATAATCTCTAACAAATTCTGAAGCCCTAATGCTATCTGTACAAATCTGATGTCTGGGAAGGATATAATACGACCTTTTTACTTTCTCTTGTACAAAAGGAACTACAGTACATTTATAGCTATTACCTCTGCTTTTAAAACATAAAGTCTTCAAGAGTTTCAAAGAGTTTTATGCATTTTAATTATTCCTCAACTTTATATAATTATTATAAATTTATGATTGCAAAATGAAGGGAAATATATTTTTCTCTTGTTCTGCAGCAAGTGAAAGCTTGAACTGAGACAAGGACTCCACATTTTCTTATTCACCAATTCAAACAGTAAAGTGAAGAAGAGAAAATGATGGATTTAAATTTGGAGAACCTGCATTAGAAACCAAACTCTATTACTTTTCACTGGTGTGACCTTGGGTAAGTGATTTAATATATCCAGGTTTCATTTTACTCATCTGCAAAATGAGGGAGTTGGCTTAGATGACTTCCAATTTCTCTTCAGTTCGACGTCTATAATTCTAAGCTTCTCCCATTTTATGCCTACACACAACAAGAAAATAGTGCTGCTTATGTTTTCCCTAATCAAATTCTCCTTGTGAGTCTTGAATTTGTCTATTTTTAGTTGCTATTTGTCCTTTGTTTTTGAAGAGGACCAATGATATCATGGTGTCTTGACTTGAGCATGAATTGGATTTAAGCAAGGCAGTTTCACAAAGTCATCAGCTTTACTCTCTGTTCCAGAGTCATTGAAGTCTGGTGGAAAGACAAAAATCAATAAGACTGGCAATGGTCCAGGATGTAGTGGGTGACCTTGGGGTCTTCACTGTTTAATCAAGCTCTAAATGCTGCATAGCACCTGCTTTAGCCACCTTCATGGCCATTGGAAAAGTTATTCTCATCCACCCATTCTGACAGGGGAAGTCTTTACATGATTGGAGTAGACACTCCACTAATTGAATAAAAGTTTGAAGCTTGTCAGATGCCCTTGACCTGATTTATCCCTTCTGCAAGACATTTTCCAGTATGTGATTGTTATGTGTGCTACAATTTCTTAGAGCCACAGGTGAGAGTTGTTAGACAAATATCAGAATTCCAGTTTACTTACTTCCTGGCATATAGTAGGTGCCTAATAAATGCTTTTCAACTTGACTTTAATACCAAGAAAGGAAGAGAGACAAAATAACTTTGGAAGAGGGAAATGAATTATTTTATCTCCCTAAAAGAGAATTGTAATTGTAGAGTCATAAAAATAGCCATTGATATGACATAAATAAATTGCAAGGAAAAAATATCAGTGAGAGTATTCCACAATGGAAAAATGCAGAAAGAATTATATGTTAAAGGACTGCTGTCTTTAGAACTTTATAATGTTGCTTCTTGTGTGTATTATGGAACCTTATGCAACTCACAGGCTTTTCAGAGATTTGCTTCTATGATCATGGGCTAACAGTTATAGATGCTTCTGTTTGGGACCTGTTGCTGCCTCTAGTTCCTTCCTTCCTGTGTGTTACCAGGTTTTTGTTCAGATTTAACTACTCCATCTCCATTTGCTTTATGCCAGCTGGGTCCATACATCCATCCTATGGAGCCAATTTTGGCTTCCTTCCATTGTTTCAAATTGTGTGCCCTGTGTCCTTGAAGCATTCCTTCTGCCCTGTTTCAGGATGAATGCCCACCCTGTTCTCCATTTGGCAGGTAGTGTGCTCACCTGTTGCCATCCATTCTCTTTATAAGACCAACTCATGGAAACAGAAGGCTGTGAATCTGGCTTTCATACATGTAAATTGACAATATAGGATCTCATTACTGTGGGCTTTTATACCATTTAATTTTAAATAAGGCGTATGTGAGAAATGTGTCTAGAAGCTGAAAGTGATACTGGCATCAGGCCCAAGCGTAGCTCAAAGGCCTCTACAATCTGCCCTTTCCTTAACACTAAATCAGCTTTCATCAGGATATCAGCTAGACTGAACTCTTTTCTCAATTTCAAGTCTTTCTTGGAATCCCAAATTCAAATAGTAGGGAAGAATATTATCAATCCACCTCCATACAGCACTTTAATGATCCTAAAAGTTATTCATTTGAACCTTGAAAGATAAGTGTTATTATTATTCCTGTTTAATGGATAAGAAAACTGAGCCTTAGGAGTGGTTAAGAAATGGCTTAACAATAAGTGTATCTCAGACAAGATCTGAAGTAAGAACAGCTAGATAGGTCAACAGATAGAGACCTGAGCCTGCAGTCAGGAAGACTCATCTTCCTGAGTTCAAATCTGACCTAAGACACTTTCTACCTATGTGACCCTGGGCAAGTCACTTAACCCTGTTTGCCTCAGTTTCCTCATCTGTCAAATGAGCTGAAGAAGGAAATGACAAACCATTCTAATTATCTTTACCACAAAACCCCCAATAGAATCATTAAGATTTGGACATGATTGAAAACAAACAACAAACATGAAATCCAAGGATAGGGAAGAGGGACAAATGCTATTTTAGAACAAAGTTGGCAGGCTTTCAGAGGAGAATAATTTAGAAAGCAGTTAAAAAGAAAGTGAATGGAAGAGATGAAATAGAGTAGAAGGGAGAAAGAAGTATAACAACAAAAAAATTATGAGAGGATAAAAAATGTTCCACCCTTTATCTTCATCCTCAATGCCACTTTACTGGAAAGACACTGTTCTTCTTAGATATAAATGCAGGTTGCTATCAGAGCTCTGTGAATTCTTTTCTAAAAGCAACTTCACATAAATCATAAATACTCTCCCTTCTCTTAGTTCAAACTCCCTAAGCACAGGCCTTCTTTGCCACCTGTCTGGATTTAGGATTGAGGAGGAGGCAAGAGCCTCCTTGCACATATTCGTGCCTCCATTTATTCTTTGCTCCCAAACCACAGTTTATACTGCCAGCAGATTTTTTCCCTTGAATTATCATAAATCTGTTCACAACATTCTTCCACTCAAAACACTGAAATGACTCCATATTGTTTTCCAGATTCAAACAACTTTTTATGCCTATGACACTCAAGGCTCTTCCAATATCTGCCAAAGCTCCTGTCATTTTTGTTTGATTATGTCCAAATCTTTGTGACCCCATGGACTCCAGAGGGTTTTCTTGGCAAAGAGAATGAGTGATTTGCCGTTTCCCCAGTGTGCCCCCATTTAACAGATGAGAAACTGAGAGAAATAGGGGTTAGGTGACTTGCTCAGGGCACTTAGCTAGCAAGTCAGAGGCTGTATTTGAATTTCAATCTTTCTAACCCCAGGTGCTTTATCCACTGTACCACCTAGCTCCCCCACCATTACACAGTTTTTGATGGGAAAGATGTAGGATGTCAGGATCTGCATTTTCATTGGTACAAGGAACTCTTAAAAATGAAACATTATGTTCTAACACAGATAAGTTGCATCTGATCTTATATTTTGGGGGGAATTTCTTGAAGTCTTAAGAGAGTAAGTGATCTATGTATGGTCACATAGCCAATATGTGCCAGGGCAGAATTTTCATTTCTTTCTCTTTTTTTTTTGGTGAGGCAATTGAGTTTAAATGACTTGATGGGGATCACACAGCTAGTTAAGTGCTAAGTGTCTAAGGCTAGTTTTGAAATTAGGTTCTCCTGATTCCAGGACTAGTGCTCTCTCCACTCTGACATCTAACTGCTCCCAGGACGGGATTTTAACACAAAGCTTCTTGGTTTGGGAACTGGCTCTTTATCCATTATACCACAATGGGATGAGAGTGGGGACAAAGAAAGAAATAATATTGAAATAATGCCTAATGTGTGCCAGGTACTGTACTGAGAACTTCAAAAATATTCTTTCATTTGATACCCACAATAATCCTATTATTTCAATTTTACATAGGAGAAAACTGAACCTGAGAAGAGATAAGTGATTGGCTTAAGTAATAGAGCTAGGAAGTATCTGAGGGCAGATTCAAATTTAGGTTTTCTTGATGAGTTCTTAATTCCATATATACTGCACCAACTAACTGTCTTTGAGACACATAATAATCCATTCAGAAGTTAACAAAAGCAGGTTTACTTAGCCAAAACATGGAAAAAATATACAACAGAGCTACCATAGCACTTTGATTGGATCAGTAAAGCCCCTTTCTTCTACATGGAAATATCTAAAGTCTAGATGTGGTAAATTGTTAGATTTTGTGAACCTGCGCTCTCAAGACTTCAGAAAATGTTTGCCATTTTTCAGGGAAAAAAGCTAGTTTGACCAATACAGCAAGAAATACTTCTATATGATGTATGACCATAAAAGAGATATGAAAATCATATCACATGAGGAATGATTAAAGAAACCGAGGATGTTCAGCCTTCAGATTTAGAAAAGTCATGGAATTGATTCATGATAACTAAAGTCAAATATTTAAAGGATTAGCACATGGAAGAGGAATTACGTTTATTTGACATAGCTTTAGTAGTACCAGAACCATGGACAGACATTATAAGGAGGCATATTCTGACTTTGAAAAGAAAACAACTTTCTAACCATTTAAACTAACCATGAATTGAGTTGTCAGGGAATGAAGCTCCCAGATGAAGTGCTCAAATAGAGACTGGGTTTGAGAAAGATCTGTTCTGTATGGGGTGGGAGACTAGAGATTATGATATCTCAGATCCTTGCAATGCTAAGATTTTGTAATATGGGATAAAATGTGTATAGCACTTCGTAAACTTTAAAGCATCATATAAATGTCAGTGATTATTTTTATTACCATGATAAGTGAGCTTATTAAAATCTCCTACTCCATAAGGGTAGTAACTAATCTCTTTGGAAGCACCTGAATGACTCTTCAAAACTAACATGTGTGAACATTAGCACATCAGCTCTGACCTCTATTTCAGGGCCATTTTCTGCTTATTTCTTGATTCTTGACTGGGTTCCAAATAGCTGAGTTTGTCAGAAAAGGGAATTCTAGTACTACTCTAGTAGGTCAGTGGTATTTTTATATTGTTTTTGATATTAAACAATAAGGATCAGAGATGTTTTCACTGCTGTTTCAGTGAGGAAACTTCTTCCAATATAAAATGCATACTACTTCAATTGATAGTCTTAGAGGGTTGCCTAGAGCAGTTATAAGTCACTTGACTTTTTCAATATTACATAGCTAGTAGTAAGTGTTAGAAGCAGGACTTTAAGCCTAGTCTTCATGTTTTCCAGATCAGGTCTCTATCCACTAAACAATGTTGCCTTTCTTATCTCAAGATGTTGTTCAGACATTTTTCAGTTGTGTTTAACTGTTCTTCACCCTATTTGGGGTTTTCTTGGCAAAGATTCTGAAATAGTTTGCCATTTCCTCATCCAACTAATTTTACAGATGAGGCAAATGAGATAAACAGGGTTAAGTGACTTGCCCAGGGTTACATAGCTAATAAGTGCTCAGATATGAACTCAAGAAGATGAGTCTTCATGGCACCAGACCTGGTACTCTATCCTGTGTCACCTAGTTGTTATATTTCAAGATAGATATTAAATAATATGTTAATTGCACTTCATTGAAAGGCAATGGTAGATACCTAGTAGATGGATAGTTGGCTTCAAATTCAGAGAGACCTATGTTCAAGTTTCCTAGTTGATACATAGTGGCTGTGTCACCCTTATAAATTCAATTTCATTTTCACATCTGTAAACATTAAGCACCTACTGTATGCAAGAAACTGGTCCAAATCTAAGTTACCTGGGAACATAGTAGGTGCTTAATAACTGCTAATTGGTTAACTGGCATATATGATGATTAACTTGTAAAAAGAAAAAAAAAGCTATGGTCGACTATTGTGGTTGATAAATGACAGGAAAAAAA
>JAJPUD010001297.1:0-16519 GCA_023553655.1 Myrmecobius fasciatus | reverse complement strand
AGAGAAAGAAGGAAGGAAAGAGGGAGGGAAGGAAGGAAGGGAGGGAGGGAGAACAGAAGGAAGGAGGGAAAAAGGAAGGAAGGAACAAATAAAGGAAGGAAGGAAAGAGGGAGGGAAGGAAGGAAAGAAGGAAGGAAGAAAGGAGGAAAGAAAGGAACAAAAGAGGGAAGGAAAGAAGGAGGGCAGGAAGAAGAAGGGAAAGCAGAAGAGAAGGAAGGAGGAAGGAAGGAAGGAAGGAGGAAGAGAAGGAAAGAGGAAGGGAGGGAAGGAGGAAGGGAGGGAAGAAAAAAGGGAAGGAAAGAGGGAAAGAAGGAAGGAAAGAAAGGAGGAAAGAGGGAAGGAAAGAGGGAGGGAATGAAGGAAGGGAGCAAAAGCTGACCCTGTAATATTTTCTCCTAATATTTTTTCCTAAAGTTTGAATATCTAAATAAAAATGGAAACAGCAGAATTCACATTCATTATAAACAACTATTCATGTTTGAGAATAGAATAAGATTTACTGGCTCTGCTTTGGATGCTTATTTGATGTAAAACAAATTCCATTAAAATCCCTAACTCCATTGTCTGGATTTAAAGTGCTGTTTGCAAAATAGTACTAAATCTCAGGTGCAGCACTTGTTATTGTTAATATGAAAGAGATTGTTAAATCAGTTGAAAATATTTGTTTAAATTACTCTTTGGGGCATTTTTAACCAGTTATTGATGGTATTAAATGTAAAATATGGTCTTTAATCCTTCATTCCTCTTTCTGTATTTAAATAAATAGGCATAGAAATTTTTTTCAAAGAACTAAAGATTTTTTTATGTATACATATTTAGACAGTTATCTTGCTGTACAAGAAAAATCGGATCTACAAGGAAAAAAAAACTGAGAAGAAAAACAAAATGCAAGCAAACATCAACAGAAAGCATGAAAATTCTATGTTGTGGTCCACACTCAGATCCCACAAGCCTCTCCTTGGATGTATATGGCTTCCTTCATCACTAAACAATTGGAACTGGTTTGAAACATCTTATTGTTGAAGAGAACCATGCCCATCAGAATTGATCATCATATAGTCTTGTTGTTGCTGTGTGTAATGATCTCCTGATTCTGCTCATTTCACTCAGCATCAGTTCATGCAAATCTCTCCAGGCCTTTCTGAAATCATCCTGCTGGTCATTTCTTACAGAACAATAATATTCCATGACATTCATATACCATAAATTATTCAGCCATTCTCCAATCGATGGGCATCCATCCAGTTTCCAGTTTCTAGCCACTACAAAAAGGGCTGCCACATACATTCTTGCACATGTGGGTCCCTTTCCCTCCTCTAAGATCTCTTTGGGATATAGGACCAATAGAAATACTGCTGGGTCAAAGGGTATGCACAGTTTGATAACTTTTTGAGCATAGTTCCAAACTGCTCCCCAGTACGGTTGGATTCGTTCACAGTTCCACCAACTAGGCATAGAAATTTTGCAAATAAGAATAAACTGCAGGAATGATTAAGATAGTTTTCTTTTATTAGACTGAAAGAGTTTTCCTTTTCCACTGACAAACATATTATGGGATTGTATTATTTTTTCCTCATCAATATTCTTTGGAAAACAAAAGGGTATTAAATTTCAGAAAGGAGTGATTTAGAAGATACAAGTTTTTCTTTAGGCAATATAAAGATCTACTCCTTTATAATGTTTTCATAACAATTTCATTCAATAATGGATAAAATTCTCAAATATCTTATAATAAAAAGAAAACAAAAATCTGTGTACAAAAAGAATAATAAATTGATTTATGAAAGTAAATAAAATCCAAGAATATTTTGTAAATGCTGTTACCAATTATCTGCAATTGTGATGTTTACATGAAAAAATAGCCAACTTTGATTAATTTTCATAACTCATCCTGGTATCATAGAAGAGCACTTTGGGAGAATATGAATAACTCTTTAGTAGATGCCTACTAAGTTCCAGACTTTACAAATATTATTCAATTTGATCCTTACAACAACCCTGGTATGTAGATGCTATCCTTATTTCTATTTTACAGTTGAGGAAAGTAAGGCAAGCAGTTTATAAATCACTCATTTTCCGAGAGTGATTTTGAACTCAGATCTTCCTTATTCCAAGCCCAGCATTCTATTAACTAAACCACCTAGTTTCTCCACTACCAACAGCCTGGCCCTGCTCTCTGGGGACTCTTCCCAGACTCCTACTTTCTACACCTCTCCTATCCCTTGAAATTCTTTTCATCTTCTCCCTTTGTTAACTCAACAGCTTTCCCAGGGACCTGTGTCTCTCTTCTATAACTGGTCCTAGTGGAATGTTCCACTTGTACTCTGGGTTCTAGAAAATATGATGCTTTGAACAAAAAAAAATTATCTGAACTCCACTGGAGAACATGAGAATAAGATGAAGAGAATTATTAATAATATTGACCTTCAATAACAATGATAATAGAGGGTCACATATTAATAATATTCAGGATGTGTTCCTTTAATCCTCATTTTCTTTGTAGCCACTGAAGATTTATTAAGATGATCTTGTCTTTCTTTAGCGATTTTGAAAAGAAAGATTCATTTTCTCCTTGCTCATTTTCTTTCTGGCTATATCCTAACAGTTGCTTTGGGGCATCTTCCCTAGGTACACATGCTACTTACTACTGTAGTTCATGGAAGGAATGAAGAAATCAATAATTTATTAAGCACCAATTATGTGTCGGGCACTGTGTTAAGCATTTTACAAATATCATCTAATTTGAAGCTTACAACAATCCTGGCAGGTAGGTAACCCCATTTTATAGATGAAGAAATTCAAACAGACATAGTCCAGAATCATACAGCTGGCAAATCTCTAAAGGCAAATTTGACTTCAGTTTTCTCAATTCCAGCTCCAGAATTCTATATGTTTTACCATTCAGGTGCCTCTGTGCTCCATACTATAGAAACTACCCTGGCTTTGGAGGCAGAGAATGTGAACTCAAAATTTGTTTCTGATATTTACTAACTATGACCTCAGACAAGTAGCTTAACTTTTCTGATCTTTAGATTTTTCTTCTATAAAAAGAGGGGTCTGGGCTAAAAGGCTTCTAAAGTTCCTGTTTAAGATCTATGAAACTCATGAGATATTTTATTTCCATTTAATTAATTTAATTAATACCTTAAACCAAATAAGTACACGTGAGCTCAGAATAGTTCAAAGTACTTGTGGCCACTTCTTCAAGTCACATTCTGTATACTTTTAATACTATATTATTTATTCTATAATAATATTGAAAAGAAAAAATTAACTAGTCTAGTTCAAATAGATGAGTGTTAAAAATTCACATTGAGTGTGCAATTCGAGTTTGAATCTCCTGTTATAGTAATAATAATAATAGCTAACATTTATATAACACTTTCAAGTATATAAAGAAATTTATACATATTATCTCATTTAGCCTGGAAATGCCTAGGAAAGCAGATGTTGTTCTTATCCTCATTTCACAGTTAAGGAAACTGAAGCAGATAAAAGATAATTGACTTACCAAAAGATAATTGACTAGTTCAATCAGCTAGTAAACATCCAAGGCCAGATTTGAATTCAATTCTTCCTGACTCCAGGCCCAGGACTTTATACACTTTGTCATATGATATAAGAAGTTTAATTCAAAGAAGAAAGATTTCAGGCCTTGTTCCATTATTCTAATTATTAAATTTATCCTTTTATTAATTTTTTTATTTGGATGGCATGAACTTTGAATATCATATTTCTTAAATTCTGTTAATATATGTAATAGTAAACATACTAATCTAAAGATAACATTTAATTTGGCCACCTTTTGTGTAATTGATCAACACTATTTTTAAGTACCTATCACATACCATAGTAGCACATATTGGGGCAGCTAGGTAGGCTGGGAGTTGGGAAGATATGAGTTCAAATAAAGTCTCAGATACTTACCAGCTAAAGCAGAGTAAATCTCTTAATCTCTATTTGACTCACTTCCTCATTTCTAAAGCAATGTCATACTAGTCAAGGAAATGGCAAACCACTCCAGTATCTTGCCAGGAAAACTTTATGGACAATTCCATGAAGTTA
The DNA here is from genome assembly GCA_023553655.1 of Myrmecobius fasciatus. Classification (NCBI taxonomy): domain Eukaryota; kingdom Metazoa; phylum Chordata; class Mammalia; order Dasyuromorphia; family Myrmecobiidae; genus Myrmecobius; species Myrmecobius fasciatus. Next base: position 12,454 of record JAJPUD010001297.1, on the reverse strand, counting down.
TGGAGAATCCTTTGCAACTTAATGACAACAACAACAATGAAAAACAAAGTACCATTCACTAAGCTAGAATAAAACAATTCTTATTCACAAGGAGCTTATGTTCCAGTAGATTCAGCCAAGAAATTAGAAAGCTGAATGGCCCCTTAAGGTATAAAAGTATTTTAGAAAGCTGGTATAGATGCATGAGAGGAGAACAGCTTTCAAATTCTTAGCTCTAGCACACATGATCTATGTATCCAAGAAATAGTCAAGCCTTTTTAAACAACCAAAGTGCCCCACCCAGATTATATATATATGGAACAATTTGTTAATGGATATTTGGGGATTAGTCAGTCATCTAGCATTTATCAGGTATCTACTATGTATTGGGCATTTAGGTAAGTGTTGGAGATAAAAAGAAAGGCAACACATAATTTTACTTAACTCAGTGAGAACACAATCTAATGGAGAAGACACTATGCAAATAATTATGAATAGACATGATATATCTAAGATAAATGGGAGGTAAGTCTCAGAGGGAAGGCATTATGATTAACTATGTCTGAAAAAGCTTCTTGTGAAAGGTAGGACAGAAAAGCTAAGATGCAGAGATGGGAAAGGAGAGAATTCCAGGAATGAGAGAAGCAAGTAAAAATGCCCAGGCAGGAAATAGGATGTTGTGTGGGAGGAATAAAAGTGAAGGCAATAGCACTGGATCTGCATTATAGAGTATATATAAGGGAATGAGTTGTAAGAAGGCAGGAAATGATGGGAGAAGCCAGGTTAAGAAGGCAGATTTTATATTTGATCTTCAAGGTAATAAGGAACACCTAGAATTTATTGGAGTGGCAGGTGATATGGTCAAATCTATGTTTTAGGAAGACCAATTTGACAGCTGAGTGGAGAATGGAGAGAGATTTGAAGCAGAAAGAGTAGTGACCAGTATATGGCAATAGTTCAGGTATGAGATGATGAGAGCCTATACCAGTATGGTTTCAATGTCACAGAATTGAAGGGGGTATGTATGATAGATGTTATGAAAGTGGAAAGGACAGAACTTGACAAGAGATTGCATTTGAGGGTGAGAACGAGAAGTACAGGATGATATCTCAGTTGTAGATATAGGTGACTGGGGAAATAGTGGTGCTTTTATCAGTAATTGCAATAATATGTTTCAGGAATATAACTCCTCTCCAATTAATAGTCAATCATATCACATTACAGAATTTTGCTTTAAAATTGGTCAGCCTGGATTATTCTCAGTCCCCTATGCCTTATTATTCAGGGCAAGATTCAGATAAATATTTATTCAGAATAGTTTTTGTGATTTGCTTTATCCTACTTGTAAAGACCTCATTAGCCTCCCACCCTCACTAAAAGAAGCCCCATGAGAACTGAAATCCCCTGAGTCCCTTGTCAAAGTAAAGCCTGCAGAAATGTCCAAAATTTTTTACTCTCTGCCAGGAAGTTTGAATATCAAATAGCGGCCAGTTCTACAAATGTCCTCTCTATGCCCCAGAATTAATTATTCCTAGTATAAGAATGGTAATTTTAACTACAAAACTAGGCTCCCTGCTCCTTTTCTATTATTTTCTATGAAAATTTACCAAATTGTATAGTTTCAGCACCCAATTCCACCCAATCCTACATGAATGAATCTATTTCCATCTTCCCTTACTCCTCTTTTTATTGTATTTCCTTTCAATAATGATTTCTTGCTTCTCTTTCTCTCTGTTGAGCCTGTGTTCTTGTTTCCATGCTTCCTTGTACTGTGCTTTGGAATCCCAAATGTCACCTCAAACTGCATTAAGACACTATTTTTCTGGTAATATGAAGTCTCATATATGTGGGGTCAATAGGTAGAGCAATAACTAGCTATCTTGGTACTCCAATCAAATTTCATAAAACTCCCTTGAGACAAGTAACACAAAATGTTCCTAACTTTTCATATTAAATTCAGTTGTGAAGAGAGGAGGAATAAGGGAATGAAACCAGCATTTTTATTAAGCATCTACTTTGTGGCAGGGACTGTGCTAAGCACTTTAAAAATATTATCTCATTTTATCCTCACAATAATCCTGAGAGGTAAGTGCTATTATTATTTCTACTTTGAAACTGGAGGCAAAGGGATTAAGTGACTTGCCAAGAATCACACAGATACTAAATGACTGAGGTTGAATTTGAACTCAATTCTTCCTGACTCTGGGTCCAGCACTCTTTAAATTGAGCTATTTACTTTTAACTTTAAAAAAACGCAAGAGACTTGCATCTCAGTCAGATCACTTGCCTTCTTTAATGAGACTTACTTAAATTCTGAATCTATGATAGTACTGACCACATCATTTATGCACCTTTCATGTTAGAAATACTCATTGTAATTATACAGATGTTACAAAACATCTGTATAAGATATTAGATGTGAAATTTCAGCATCATAGGACAAGTGAATACATTTCATGCATGTGTTTTTGTGTGTGTGTGTATATAAGTACATGTGTATATAAACACACACATATGTATGTTATATATATTCCAAAAGCAATTTAAATGACAAAACAAATACTATTAATTCTTATGTTTGCTTAATATCAAAAACCAATTCTTACCTTCTTTTGTAGAGCATGCTTAAATTAAATGCTTTGTACAAAACTTTCAAAGCTCTTATAGTTTGGGTGATGACTTACATAATTAATTCCAACAAAGCAGGGAGTCAGCAGAGAGCTACATTTAAATATTGCCCAGTTAGCAGACCAAAAGTGTGACATGGGTAAATCACTAAGTTTAAGATTTTTTAAAACTGTAAAATGGGGATAATGCCCCATTTTAACCCCATAGTTAGAGGTTTTTTACTGGGGTTTTTGTGAAGATCAAAAGGAATAATAGCACAGGAAGTGCTTTGTAAACTTTAATAGACCATAGAAACACCCACTCTGGTGTTTGTGCTCATGCCACTCAAGTCAAGGAGCCAGGCTACTTCTAACTGCCCAGCTCTATCAATCGCCAGATGAGCCGCATTATTCTCCCTGATATTCTGTATAATGTTTTAGAGAAAATACTTTTCACATATATGCACACTATGTTTCCTACAAACATGATAGTCTCTCAGTACATTATGCATTTCTGGTGATCAATAAATAATGAAGAAAAACAATAACAACAACATCCACAGACCCACAGGGGACTATCAGGCTTGCACTCAGGCTAAGGTCTGAGGAAACAGATGGTTTCTTCATTGTGCCCTGAAAGCGAGCTGAGCTGTAGTCTATGGAATCACTAAAGACAGTAAATCCCTTAGCAATTGGCTTTCCATCAAAAACAGTCTGTATCCATACAGTCTCGGGGAAATTCATACTAGGGGACTTTTGGCAATGATGTCTCACTTGATCTTTCCTGTAATGGGGCAATTACAGTTAGAGAGGTTGTCTCTGACATACCAAGACCTCAGCCATACACAGCTGTGCAGACCATCATCTCAAATTGTAGCCAGGAATCAATTGGGAGATTCTTTGGAATATTTATTGACCTACTACAAGGAAAGGCTATTTGTTCCACCATGATGGAATTAGGATCTGGGCACAGCCATCTGAACATGTTCAAGAAATAATACCACCTCTGCCAGAAAGGCTGTCCTGGGCTTTTCCTTGGCCTCCGTCCCAGTTTTTTTTCTCCTCCTGTCTTTCCTTAAGATGGGCTGTACCAAGGTTTTTCTTGCACCATTCCTTAACTATTCAATTACTTCCTCCTCTTCCATCTTTCCTGGCCTAAGTTTTTTCATCTATTTTTTTCCTTTTCATCCTAAGTAGAACTATCAATATAAATGGATTTTCATACTTTGAATATGAGTAATTATTTCAGAACATTTGTATTGTCTGCAAAGGATTAAGGTGCTACTGAATCCTGCTTTTCTCTGTAATAATCTTTAAAATATCTAACATTTGTGGGACATTTTTTAGGCTTGCAAAATACTTTAAATGAATCATTTGGAAACTTCAAAATGACACTGTACTCATTTTATTGATGAAGAAACCGAGGCACAGAGTGATTAACTCATTTGTTAAGGAACATACCAATAGATAAAATAGACAACATTTAAACTTTATTTTCTTTGGTTTCAAGTCCAGCATCTTATCCTACTATGCAAAGCAGTTGCTTTTCCTTATGAAATATATAAAGAAGATATTTAATTCTTTTCATCATGAAAAAACTAATTTGTACTGGGGGATAGGATGAAATAGCATAGAGGAGGGGAAACTAAAAAGATTCAAAGGGAGAGGTGACATGTGCCACTGACTTTAAGGAAGCAAGAGAATAGGAAACAATGGGAGGCTCCCAGAAGTCAGAATTCGAGGTCCTATCTTCTGTAGCACTACTATATTCTGGTTCTTTTCTCTAACCCCTTGTTCTTGGGCTCTTTTTCTGAATTATCTTCTACCTCATACTTGCTCAAAGTATGAATGACCATCCTAGGCATCTGTCCTGGGCCCCTTTTTCTTCTCCATTTTTATTATTTCATTTGCCAAGCTCATCCACTACCATAGTTTCAATGATTATCTCTATCTATCCCTAACTTCCCTGCTGACTTTTAGGCAACTGCTTATTAGAAATCTCAAGCCAGATGTTCCAAACTGAAGTCATTATCTTGTCCCCCAAATGTTCCTCTTTCTAAACTTATTATTTTCAGGATACCATTATCTTTCTAGTCACCCAGCCTTGCAACCTAGGCATTATCTCAACTCCTCCCTCTCACCTGCCATATACAATCCATGGCTAAGGTCTTTTGAATTTACCTTCAAAACTTTTTTTGTATGTTCCTAATCTGACACTGCCACCACTCTGTGGCTGTCTACATGTTCTTGAGAAAAGAAGGAAGAGAAAGAGGAGGAAGAAAAAGAGGAGGAAGAAAAGAAGGAGGAAGAAGAGAAGGAGGAAGAGGAGGAAGAGGAAGAGGAGGAGGAGGAGGAGAAGGAGGAGAAATAGTGCTTGTCTTTAAGGAGCTCATAAATCTAATGGAGGGGAGGGAAGGACAACAATCAAACAAATATGTACAAACAAGCTATACAAAATAAAATAAAAGATAATTAAAAGAAGCTTACTAGAATTTAGAGGACTTGGGATAGTCTTCCTATACAAAATGTGATTTTAATTAGGACTTGAAGCTAGACAGAGAAAGCAGAAGGCAGAGTTAAAGAGGGAGAATAGGAACTGGCTTTTGCCTTATTTTGAATGCTTAGCAATGGAGCATAGCCTGGTATATAGAATGTACTTCCTCTATGTTTATTGAATAGTCAACGATGTCTACATGAGGTGGTTATATTTAGGATTTGTGCATTGATATTAATAGAGTAGGGATAGTGTTAGAGTCAGTGATTTCATTGGTATTTAGAACTCTAAAACGAGGAAATTCCTTCTACCAATGTAAGTTGACAGTCTATATAATTGTATTGTATTGTAATTATAATATTGTATTGTAATGTTAGAGAATTTTTGATACCCCTTCTTATAGTGTCACAATACTCCCTGCCTTAGCAGGCAATAGAATCGAGATTTGAATTCAAGCCTTCTATCTTCTGGTCCATTGGTCTTTCCAGTTTCTGTTTCTGAAAAATCTTCCTTAATGACTCAGTAGAGACTCAAGAAGTAACACCAGTAAGATAATAAAGGGCATGGTGGTATAGTAGAAAGAACACTGAAGCTGGGAATGATGAGAGATCTGGGTTTGGTTCCTGGTTCTGATACTTAGTAACTGTATGAGTTTAGGCAAATAATAAGCCACTTGACTTTTCAGCCTCATTTTTTTTCAGTTATTTAATCAGGATTATAATACTATTTACCTTGATGGGTGGTTGAGGTAATTGTCATACTGTTTATTAGAAAGTCCATGAAAGATATACTGTAGCCACAGTAATGGTCCCGAGTTTCACAGCTGGATATTAAGTTGTTCTGAGCAGAATATCTTGAAGCAGTGGGAAGGACTAAAGAAGCAGATTCATGAAAAGGTTAGCAGCTTTTCTCAAGATCTCAGTATTTTAAAAGAGGGAACTCCTACCTTGTTGGCCACAGACCTGTGTATTATAATAACACTTAGATAATATTAAGACACATTTTATGAATTTGCAATTCTGGGATCAAACTTTATCTAGGATCAAAACATAAGTAAGAAAAAAAATGTCTTTATAAAACAATGTAAGTAATTTCTAATTTCTACACCAAAATATATTAGAATACAATTTACAAAACCTTTCTACAAGGATTCTTCCAGAGCAAATTCTTCTGTTTCTTGAATAATGACTTTGCTAGATAACGATCATTTCTGTAGCCTACTATTTTGTATAAGAGGGCAGGTGGTGGCACTGTAGACAGAGGGCCAGGCCTGAAGTCTGGAAGACTCATTTTACTGAGTTCAAATCTGGCCTTGGGCACCAGTTGTATGACTATGGGCAAGTCACTTACTCCTATTTGCCTCAGTTTCTCATCTGTAAAATTAGTAGCAATCTACTCTATCCAGTATCTTTGCTCAGAAAAACCCAAATGGGGTCACAGAGAGTCAGATATTCTGAAAAAAACTGAATGACACAATTTTGCCTATAGTATGTATGAAAGAAACAAATGTTTGCAAGGCAAAACTGATACAGAGACATATGTTAAATTGTTCTTTAAAAATTCTTATAAACTACGGCAAATAGGATATGGCCAAGACATCTGAGTTTTCTGTTTTGAAAATTTCTGTGTAGCAGGAAGCAGAGGGTAAAGGAAAGCACTAGTTTAAAAGTACAGAAAAACCTGGAGTTGATTTGGTGAGATTTGAACCCAGAATTTCTGACTCCCAATTTAGTCCTTTTTTGATTATACCATATTGATCTCAAAATTCAAAGTGAAAGCTAGAGAGCAATGTAAATGATTTTCAGGACTAACTTGAATTCAAGGTACTCTAGAACAAATTGATAAAATGAAAAAAAATCTACTGGTAACTAAAAAGATATAGACAAATAAAATTCTTGAGTTAATAAAGACCAGATATGGGGAAGTAATATGTTGGCATTTATTTCAATGGAGATTAGTCATAAAGCTATTAGTAATTGACTTTTCTAGTTTAAACATTTAAGTAATAGTTGGCCTAATAATTCTTCATTGAAAGTGAAAAACATTTATTCAGCAGCCAATGCAATGGGCTTCAAGGATTTTTTTTAAAGAAAAAAAACCAATAACAATAATAATGGCTAGTATTTATATACTGTTTTAAGTTTTGCAAAGTGTTTTGAAAATATCCCTTTTGATAATATATTCTTAACTTACACTACTTAAAAAAATGCCAAACTAGAATATTGGATAATTATATGATTTGACTTTGTATCACAATATAAACTAAGATAGAATAGGTCTTTGATTAAAGAAAAAGCTCTTTGAGAAGAGGCAAAATTGGCTTCTTTCCTTCCTTCCTTCCTTTTTTCCTTCCTTTTCTTTCCTTTCTTTCCTTTCTTTTCCTTCTTTCCATTTCAAACTCTATAGCTAATATTGTATCTGGCACAGAATTGGTGTTTGTTTACTTATTATTTACTCCATGTTTGTTTACTTATTGATTAAATGAATTGTAGTTTTATAAATGACTAATCACTCTATTTCTATCTAATAATTTCACTTCAATTGCACCAATTTATTTCCATATATAATATATATTCAATAGTTTCTGTAAGAAGGTAGGCTTTGGTCTATCATATTATATTGAAATGCATGTTATGATAATAGGTAAAACTATGACAAAGAGAAGGAAATGAAAAAAGTAGAAACACTCCTCAAGAAAACTCCTACTTGGAACCAACTCTCAGTATTTTTGAATAGGTAAATTATCTCCAGTTTTAAAGGGCTTCTTTACCTCTCCTATATAATTGGCTACCCACTTCTTTCTTTTCAACAATCTCTTCCATTACTAATCTAATAATTGCACTTACTATTATTTAAGAAATCTTTTTGAAAGGAACATTTGGGTTCTGAAGCACTTTGTTGGAGAACAGAACATCTATATTTGTACAAATCTCTCATTGCTGCTTCAGATTAATTCATTTATAGTTTTCAATGTTTCTGTTAAACATGTCTGAGGATTAATGCATCAAAATTGGCTATTTACTGCAGAGTTTATAATTGAGTGTGGTACAATTAGAGAAGAAAGAATAATTTAGACCAAAAAGAATAAAAGTACAAGAAAACTAACACTGGTGATCTCAACAATGAATAAAACCAACTAATGTATTTATTGGATAAAACAAAACCTCTTAGTTAATACATGCAGATTGCAGTGCAGGACACACAGATCCCATTCTATTCTCAGATATGCCAGATTTACTGTTAACTCCTGGGCACATCACTTCAAGCTCTTGATACTTTCCTTTCCTCATCATAGGAATGGAAGCATTTGCCACACACCTGTCACCTAAGGGTATCTCTGGAGTAAATATCCTAGGTAAATACTTGAGAACTTTTCAATGAAAGGACTTTCTAAGAGTGAAAAAAAAATGCCTTCTTTCAGGAGTCACTGATATATTAGGTAGAAAAAAAATTGGTAGCAATTTCTTTAATATTTGATGATAACAAATTTTGGAAAATAGATTACAAAGCAGATAACTGTTGTAAGTCAATGTCTATAAAGTTGAACTGATGATAGTCATTCAATTCAAAATGTGTACATCATTTAAAATTACCTAGCACATAACATTTTAAAAAATATCTACTAGCTAAACAGATTTTACTAAGTCTTTAAGGTTTATATTACATATAAGAGCTTCATAGAATTAAAGGTAAAAGGGACTAATTTAACTACTTCATTTTGCAGGCATGGAAACTGAGGCTTACATATAATTAAATTCTGTGCTAGGCACTGAGAATTCCAAGATGAAAAATGATACTTCCAATCTTTTAAAATTTAACTATTTTGGGGGGTACTGATACATATAAATATAAGGAATATAAGCAACAGCATAATGGGCACAAAGGAGAGATCAAGGTAAAGTGTTATAAGATGAGAGAAGAAGAGAGAGACAGAAAGATAGAAATACAGAGACAGAGAGAGACACAGAGACAGAAAGACACACAGAGCGACATATAGAGAGAGGAAGAGAGAGGGGAAAAAAGAAAGGGAGGGAGGGAGGGGAAAGGGAGAGAGAAAGAATGAGAATGAATGAATGTTGCACAATCAGGTATAGATTCACTATAGAGATGGCTCTTGGGCCTTGAAGGAAAATAAAGATTTTGACAAACAGAAACAAGGAGGAAGTATAAAGAGAAGGGAGATGACATACTGTGTTCAGATAACAGCTTTTGTATGTCCATGCTTGCCAGGGTAGTATAGAACTGACCCAAGAATCAAGTCCTTTGACTTTGATTCCAAATTCATCAGTCTCCACTTTGCCAACTGCCAGTCTTCTTTTAATAGTATTACTTAATGGAGAGCCTTACTTATTTCAGTGTTATGAATTCTTATAACGTGTGTGTGTGTGTGTGTGTGTGTGTGTGTGTGTGTGTGTGTGTGTTTGAAATTGGATTTATTTGTCTTGCTTAGCCTGGAAGTACAGAGGACATTCACGGGCTCTATTCCATTATCAATTGACAAAGAAGCATTGCCTTGTTCCATTTCTCAACTAGATTGATCTAGTCTTCCTGTGACCCCCTAATCCTGAAGGCTCATCATATTGGGGCCACATTGAGTGCAGAAACCCAATTGGCTTAGCTCAGTTCTACTCAGAACTCATGAGCTCAAGAGATTCAATAGCCTTAGCCTTTCCTGGAGTAAGGGAATACAGACACGCACAACTACACCTAGCATTCTTACCAAGTTTTTATTCAAGATTCAAAAAAAACATCATGGATCTGACTTTCATTTTATAACAATGTTTGAAATATTCTGTAAAGGGGTACTAGTCAGAATAATACTACAAATTACATGCTTATTTTTCCAGATCATACCTAATAGACTGTAATATCATTTTCAGTCACAGTTCACTAGAGTTAAATTTAAAGCATAATATTAAAGTCAAGGTCCCTTCACATCTAATTAGACATTAGAAACAAATGTGGCCAGGTCTGCATTCTGTTAAACATATGCAAATAATCCCTGTGAGGCAAGGGAACAATTTAACAACATTAAACTAAAGGGAACAGTAAGCCCTTCTCAAGGTATGCAATAAATTACTGGAGATTTACCTTCAGCATTGTGCAATATGACATCTCAGTTGCTGTAGGACATACTATAGCATAAATTGTACTGAGCTTGTCTCACACTGCAAAATATTCAGGACAAACATAGAATATTTTATGCTTAGAAGTCTAACTTCTGGAAATTATGCCAGCAAGTGAGGCAGTTCAACAAAGCACCTATCATTTGGGTATGGATAGCGTCATTGCGAATCTTGGCAGAGCCATTTATTCTCAGGAGCAGGAGGGAAACATTAAAAAAGAATGTGTTTTGTTCATTCTTTGGAAATTCGTATAAATAAGTCTTAGGCATAGACTAGATTTAGAAATGAGTACTGTATTTTTCTAACCCCATCATCACTAATGGCTTGACTCTATTCATCCTCACAAATGGATGGTGGGAAAATATTTCTCTGAAGTTACATCAACTAGACTGTAGCAGCTAGACTTTTCCCTACTTTTTTTTTAAGAAGGAAAGAAAAAAAATAAGAAAGGCAAAGTGTTGTTTATGACACTTGGTAGAATATTCTAGATCAGGGCTTCTTGAACTTTTCCCACTCACAACCCCTTTTTACCTGAGAAATTTTTGCGTGGCCATGAGTAGATAGAAATTTAAAATAGGTATGCAAATCAAACATTTAAGATAATAAATCATAATTTAATGACTCCCACATTCAGTTATGAGACCCTTTATGGGATCATGACCTACAGTTTAAGAAACTAGGTTCTAGATAAAGCCTTCTGATTGCTTTCCATGAACCACATATGATCAGTTAGCCATCTCAAATTACCTTTCAGATCTTCTGTCTTTTGTGTCCTTTGCCCCTTAGACACAATATAAAGGGAGGAAGTGGAAGGAAGGATATTGTCATCCAAAATACTATCTTATTGGAAACCACTTATCATAAATACAATATGCACTCAGGTCATGAACCCTATATAGGACCTATTCTATATTCTATTGCACTTAGAGGTACATTAGAGGGTAATTCATAAATATTAAATGTTAACTCTATATAAGGCACTGCATAGTGATTCAAAGATAAGAAATGATTTAAGACTTGGGCTCAAGAAGTTTTCATTTTCCTTTTTTTTTAGGTTTGTTTTTTTGTTTTTAAGGAAGTGTGTTGTGAGATGTTCAGAGTTAAGTATGTTGCATGGAAGAGTGATATATACATAGGAGAGATTAAGGTAAAATACTACAGTAAAATGTTGAGAGTGACAGTTTTCAACTGGCCAGATCAGAAAATGCTTTATTATAGAGATGACCCCGAGCTGAGCTTTGAAGGAAGAGAAGAATTTTGACAAGTAGAGATAAAGATGAAATGCATTCTAGTCAGAGTGGACAGCCTACTGTATTACATAGTGGAGAAAGATGGCATCCTGAGTTCAGGGAAAAGCTTGTGACACAGTTTGGATAACAGTAATAATTATAATAACACTAATATCATTTATATAGCATTCAGAGTTTGCAAAGTGCCTGAGTTCAGGAAATAGGTTGTAGAATGGTTTAGATGATAATAATGCTAGTAATAATAAATAGTGATGATAGCTAGCATTGATAAGTTATTTTCAGGTTTTAAAGCACTTTACAAATATAATCTCATTTGATCCTAAAAATAACTCAAAGAGGTTGGTATTATTAATATAATCTTCATTTAACACATGAGGAAATTGAGGCACAGAGGATAAATGACTTGCTTAGTTTCATATGGTTAATAACTAAGATGAGATTTAATTCAGATCTTCTTGAATGCAAGACCAGCAGTCTTCTTTTTTGTACCACCTAATTACTGACATAACATAGAGGACAAGGGAGAATAATGTAAAATAACTTTGAAAAGGCAAGTTGAAGCCATAATGTAGAGAACGTTTTTTCTTTTTATTTATTTATCCATATTATTCTTTGTGCAACTAGGGGACAGTGATGATTTTTCACCAAGGGAATGTGACATGCATTAAAAACATTCATCAGGCCAATAGTGTCTAAGGTAGCAGAAAACCTGCTTGACCTTTGAAAAATCCTGAGGTCTATTTTACATAGACTCTGTTAAGTTAGGCCACTACATTGGTGAGTCACCCAGAGGGCATGGTAGTTTCAGTTTATAAGATTATGTAGTAGGGAATGTCAAAACAGTTTTTTCTTTCCCATTTAAGTTGGAAACAATCACAAAATTAACTTTAGGCAAGAAGCTCTATGTCCTCCATCTTTCAAAATATAGAAAAGAAAACCCACTGACCCGATTCAGGAAAGTATGTTGAAAAACAAAAATATCTAAGGACAGATTTTTTT
>JAJPUD010001296.1:433402-460147 GCA_023553655.1 Myrmecobius fasciatus | reverse complement strand
AAAAAAAAAAAAAGAGCAGGGGGAGCAATTATGATATCAGACAAAGTTAAAGCTAAAAACATTTAATTAAAAGAGATAAATAGAGAAATTAGATTATGATAAAAGGACTTGTAGATAATGAAACAGTATCATTATGAAACTTATCTATCCCAAATGACATAGAATCTAAATTTTTATAAAAAATGTTAAATGAATGACAGGTAGAAATAAATAGTAGTATTGTAATAATGGGGACTTTAGTCTTCCTTCTCAGAATGAGATAAATTTAACAAGAAAAATAAGGGAAAAAAACTAAGGAAGAGACTAGAATTTTAAATAAAGTAGATATGATAGATATCTGGATAGAATTGAATTGAAATACAAAGGAATACATCTTTTTTCCCCTCAGTGTTACATGGTACCTTTACAAGGATTGGTCATATATTAGAGGCAAAAATTTTATAACTAAAAGTGGAAAAGCAGAAATGTTTAGCACTTCCTTTACAGATCACAATGCAATAAGAATATATTTAATAAGGGACCTTGGAAGCATAGAAAGAAAAACTAACTGGAGACTAAACAACTTAATCTTAAAGAATGCATGAATTAAAAAACAAATAATAGAAATCATCACCAATTTATTAAAGAAAATGACAATAGTGAACCAACATATCAAAACATATAGGATAATGAAAAAGTAGTAATCAGAGAAAATTGTATGTCTTTAAGTGCTTACATCAATAAAAAAGAGAAAGAGCACACTGATGTTGGGTACGTAATTTAAAAAAAAAACTAGAAAAAGAACAAATCAAAAATGCCAATTAACTGCTAATTTTGAAATACTTAATAAAGGTGAAATTAATAAAAATTAAGAGTTAGGAAACTATTGAATTAATAAATAAAAGTGGGAATTGGCATTAAGCAAAAACAAATAGCATAATTAAATTACTGATTAATTTGATTTAAAAAAGAGAAGAAAACCAAATTACTAGTATCAAAATGAAAAGATAAATATACCAGCATAGAAGATGCAATCCAAACAATCATAAGGAGTTATTTTGTTCAATCATATGCCAATAAATTTAATAACTTAAGTGAAATGGAAGAATATTTATAAAAATACAAACTACCCAGGTTAGCAAAATAGAAAATACATATTTTAAATGGATTTCTTTTAGAAAAAAGATATTCAATAGGTCATAAATTAACTTCCTAAGAAAAAAGTGTCATTACCAAAAGGATTTACAAGTACATTTTATTAAACACTTAAAGACCAACTAATTCCAATAATAAATCCTAATATAACACATTTGGAAGAACAAAAGGTCAAGAATATCAAAGGAATCAGTGGGGAAAATGTAAAGGAAGGAGGTTTAACAGAACCAAATATTAGATTATATTACAAGGTAGCAATTATTAAACTCACCTGGTACTGGCTAAGAAATAGAAAGGTAGAATAGTGGAACAGAGGAGACATACAATCGACAGCAGCAAAGGACTACAGTAATCTAATGTTTGACAGATGTAGAGATTTAATTTTTTGGGATGTGAATTCATTATTTGGTTTAAAAAATATTTTGGGAGAGCTGGAAAGTAGTAGGGTAGAAATTGGGCATAGACTAGTATTTTAAGCCATTTACCAAGATAAGTAAAAAGAGATACATGATCTAGATATAAAAAAGAGATATTACAAGAAAATGTGTAGAACATAGAACATATTACCTAAAAGACATGGACAGGTGAACATTTATGAGCAAAAAAGAAATAAAGGGCACTGTGTGAGTATAAAATGGATAATTGTGATTATATTAAATTGAAAAGATTTTTGTACAAATAAAACAAATCTAACCAAGATCAGAAGGAAAGAAGAAAACTGGAAAAAAATTTTAGACAGTTCCTCAGATAAATTTCTCACATCTCAAATGTATAAAGAATTTTGTCAGATCTATAAGAATGCAAGTCATTCCCCAATTGATAAAAGGTCAAATGATTATAGCTATTTTTCTGATGAAGAAATCAAAACAATTTGTAGTCATATGAAAAATGCTCTACATCATTATTGATTAGATAAATGCAAATTTAAACAATCTTGAGATATCATTTTATACCTACCAGATTGGCTAAAATGATAGAAGAAAGTGAGAAATGTGTGAGGGAATGTAAAAAAGTTGGGACTTTAATTCATTCAAAAATTCTATGAAGGAAGATGCTGTTTGAATCCAGAAAAAGAACTCTTTCAATTTTCTAACTCCTCTCTCTCTGTTTCTCTGCCTCTCTTTCTTTCTCTCTGTCTGTCCATCTGTCTTTCTCTCTCACCCACCACCCACACACCCATACCCACACCCACACATAATATAACTACACATATCCACACCCACCCACAAATATTTTGTTTAATTTTAGCTATCTTGGATTTTTTTTGGAGGGGAGGGGAAAGGGAAAGAAAGAATGTTACATCATAACTACTATTATTTGAAAGGAATAGCAAGGTGTACATAATAAACATGCAATTTCAGGTGCAATCATTTGTTTTTTTTATCTTACTTTGTTATGGAAATGTTTGTTTTATTTCTTAAATTCAGAATAAAATAAATAATTTTTTAAAAGTGCATTTTATAATTTTCTCTCTCTTTCCCTCCTTTTCCCCAATATGGCCAGCCTGGTGTTTATTTAAATATAAATGAGTTATATTTCTTTAAATATAAACTGAGTTATTTGTCAAGAAGTGTTTATGGTGAAGTTTCAGGGACTATAAAAATGATAGGGAATTCAGAATTTCTGTATTGAAATGTAAGATACAGAATACTTTCCCTCTCTCTTAGTGAAGTCTCACTTTAAGTTTTGGTCATAAAGCATTTGGCCATAAAGTCCACCTCATTCCATAATCCTTACTCTAAAAGAGAATGTATGCTCTGGGATTTTCATTTTATGTCCAAGAGAAAAACACTAGAAGAGAGCAAGGAAGAAAGATATGCCTTTTTCAGTCTTTATGGACAAAAGATATGCTCTAAAGCGTTTCACATTCTGTTGCGAAGCCACCAATAGATTTAAAAAGAGAAAAGGATTAGGTACCAAGAATTAACAAGCAGCAGTGAGACTTGGATAATCTTTATGCAAAAAGCAAATGTATTTGGCTATTTTAAAATGACACAAAGAGGTCTTTTCTAACTATCCAAAGTAATGGAATAGAGTAGAGTGCAAATGTAGTATTTTTGTGTGTATGTGTGTGGAAAGTTCAGTTATATTATTGTAGCATTTGAACAGTCACATATTTGATCATTGTATCTATAGTAATCATTTCTTTTATTTTTCAATCCTTAAAACATTTATTTCATGCTATTCTATGCAAAATCTCACTAGAAAAATATAAATAATGTGGAGATGGAATAAATTTATGTCCAAAGAAGATCTGGAACTCTTAATTGAACACCAGATAGGTAATTTTGATTATATTAAATTTAAAAGTTTCTGTACAAACAAAACTAATGCAGACAAGATTAGGAGGGAAACATCAAATTGGGAAATCATCTTTACATTTAAGGGTTGTGATAAAGGCCTCATTTCTAAAATATATAGAGAATTGTCTCATATTTATAAGAATTCAAGCTACTCTTCAATAGATAAGTGGTCAAGGGATATGAACAGACAATTTTCATATGATGAAATTAAAACCATTTCTAGTCATATGAAAAAGTGCTCCAAATCACTACTGATCAGAGAAATGCAAATTAAGACAACTCTGAGGTACCGCTAGACACCTGTCAGATTCGCTAAAATGACAGGAAAGGATAATGATGAATGTTGGAGGGGATGTGGGAAGGCTGGGACACTGATGCATTGTTGGTGGAGCTGTGAACGGATCCAGCCATTCCGGAGAGCAATTTGGAGCTATGCTCAAAAAGTTATCAAACTGTGCATACCCTTTGACCCAGCAGCATTTCTATTGGGCTTATATCCCAAAGAAATCATAAAGGAAGGAAAGGGCCCCACATGTGCAAGAATGTTTGTGGCAGCCCTTTTTGTAGTGGCTAGAGACTGGAAACTGAATGGATGCCCATCAATTGGAGAATGGCTGAATAAATTGTGATATATGAATACACCAGGTCCAATTGTTCAGTGAAGAAAGCCATATACATCCAGAGAGAGGGCTATGAAATGTGGACCACAACATATCATTTCCATGATCTCTATTGATGTTTACTTGCATTGGATTTCCTTTCTCAGATATTTTTTGTTCATGTAGATACGATTGTTCTTGCACAGCAAGATAAGTATGGAAATATGTATACATATATTTGACTTGTCAAGTATTTTAATATAATTAACATGTAGTGGACTTCCTGCCATGTAGGGGAAGGAAGGAGACTAGGGGGAAAATTTGTAACAGAAAGCTTTGTAAAGATCAATGTTGAGGAACTACCCATACATATGTTATGCAAATAAAAAGCTTTAATAAAAATAAAAATAAAAAATAAAATTAATGATGAATAATAAAAAAAGTGTGAGATTTTGTTGTTGTTATTGTTATTCACTCTTTCCAGTCGTGTCCAACTTTTTTAAAGTTCATTTGGGGCTTTCTTGACTAAGATACTGGAATACTTTGTCATTTCCTTCTCCAGCTTATTTTACATTTGAGAAAACTAAGAGAAACAGTTAAATGACTTGCCCAGTGTCACACATATAGTAGGTGTCTGAAGCCACATTTGAACTTAAGTCTTCTTTACTTCAGACTTGGTGTTTTATCCATTGTGCTATATAACTACTCAATAGAAAATGGAATCTAAGGCTTCTGAGTTTAATTCTAAATTATAGGCTCAGTAAGAAAAAGTGATGAAATTAGAAAGGCTAAAAATCTGCAGTATCACAAAACTTACATGCTTCAAGTAAATGCTACCCTCAAAGTGCAGTTTCAATAACTACCTTGTCTATACTTTGTGTACTGTCTTCTGTATTAATGTAAGAAATTCCTTGAGGGAAGGGATGGCCCTTTTTTGGATTTGCATCCCCCAAATTTAGTAAAACAACAAGCTTTTTATTTATTCATTCATTTCCTCATTCACTCATGTATATAAAAAGATAGTCTACATTTTTTCATCTAGCAGGGCTCTAATTAGGACTAGTATTCCTAACTCATTCTAGAATTTTCCATCCCCAGTTACAGTTTTTGATCTAAAAGCAACCAAACAAAAACTTTTGCGCACACTTTTGAAATTACTTATCACTGGTCATTTTAACTATTATAAATACTCATATTAACTATAAAGGACATATGAAGAAAGATGCTATCTGCATCCAGAGAAAGAACTGACAAAGATAAATATATATAGAATAATTTTACACATATCTATTTGTGCTTATTGATAGCAATCAATCTTGGGGGGAGGGAATAATAAAAAGAAATTTGCACGATGTCTTTTATTTACCTACCTCCTAGTTGTCCTTTAATGTCTATTTTTAGAATCAGGTTCTTCACACCTTCATGTAAATTGTGCATGTGCAGAGAATACTGAATATACAATATACTGACCAGTCCCCAATTATATTTCTATTTTAAAAAGCACTTTGCTTTCTTTTTTTTTTCTTTTGAAGCTGCTTTTGTTAAAGGGGATTAAGGAACTTAAAAAACTTAGTTCTTCAAAATTGTAAAGTGATTAGGGTATAGTATATGTATAAAATACATACATATACACATATATGCACATATACATATATAAACATATACATGATTACATGTATGTGAACATATTTGTCTCTACCAAAATAGCTGGCTCTTAAAAGTAAATACACAAATCACCAGCTTCAATTTTATTAAAGTAACTCAATACAGTGATACTCTGTTAGTTTGGTTTGGTTTTTAAAGAGACAAAGTATTCCACATGGAGTATTCCTAACTATCACTGTTCTTTGGTAGTATACATATGTTTCCCATCTTTCTCTAACTGTTCTGAGTGCCAGCTCTTTGTTTCTAGTTTCAAGAGAGATGAAAATAGAGGATAAGAGAAATCAATTCAACACAGAATTATGGTCTACATTTGTGTAGTATGAGATAAGAGTGATATCTTACATTTAGTTAGCACTCAAAGAAGCAGCTAAGTGATGTAATCGATAGAGTGTTGGACATGGAATCAGGAAGAAGTGAATTCAAATCTGGCATCAGATGCTTACTAGCATTGTGATGCTGGGTGAGACATTTAATTTTCTCAAATAAAATAGGATTAATAATAGTACTACTTTGCTGGGTTGCTGTGAGAATCCAATAAGATAATTTTGTAAAAAATCCTTACCATAGTTCCTAGCACATAGTATATTCTTTATAAATGGTTATTTCTTTTCCTTTCTCCTATCTGAAGATACTTTCATGAAGTTTGTATATATTTCCAAAGCCTAGCACACTTAATGTTTGAGGGAAATTAAAAACAAATGCCAGTTTTTTATTAAATCTTTCTTTCTGAGGGTGTTAAATATTTGTCCCAGTTGTTTAAAGTAGGCAAAACTTTTGTTTTGTATAGAGCAATCTAAACAGTTAAAGAAAATAAAATGTGACCCTTTGAGACAAGTAGTCCATTCTAAGCTCCATCCCATTTCTAAATTGAGAGATCACCATTCACTAAGAATGAAGGGCTGTTGTAAAGAAAGCTAGCAAAAACTAACAGAAATATTAGCCAGGAAAATATATCTGTATCTTTAGAACAGAAGCAAGAACCATAGCTTTAGTCATGCTGACTACAGCTCTAGCTTTTGAAAAACATGTTTTTAAAGGAAAATAAAAGAAAGAAAAGGGCAGGGGAGAGGCAAAGGAATGAAAAGATGAAGAATAAGAGAATTTGAGGCAACTTCTGGCAAGGATGGGGAGAGGAGAGAAGGAATATTTCATTTCTTATTTTTCACTAGTGTGATTGGTTCTACCTGGTAAAAGCCTAAGATATTTATATGATTTTTGCCCCTTGTATCTTGATAACTTTGCTTTTGTCAATGCTTTTATTAAATTAATTAGATTTTAATTCAGAAAAACATCTCTTAGTAGGATGAAGAGACAATAAAGTTTAATAAAAATATTAAATAATTCTTGATTACGATAAAGGAACGTCCAAATTTAAAGTTTTTTTTAAAGCTGTCAAACTTGTCACAGAATAAGGGACAGAAAATCTTAATTTTTGAGTTGTATAAAGTGACAAGTTTAAATGTAATTTTCAACAAAATTAATAAAGTTGGAGCAAGGGAAAGAAAACGGGCATTAGAGAAAGGATTTTTGTTAATATTTTTGTATGTCTGATTGTGTTAAAATGATTTTAGTCAATATTTCTTCTTAGCTCATTTGTTAATATAGCATTTGTACTTTAACATGTATAAACAAAGTTTAGAGTTTATAAATGACAAAATTTTTATTTTAAAACTCAAACTTTTTTTTTACCTTGATTTGAATTCTCTCAGGAAATCTATTTTACTTCAATACCCCCAAAACCCTAACCATCCTGTCACAGATGCCAAGATGCCTGACATTATGTTCACAGAGTAATCACACAGCTAGGAATGTCCACAATATCATTTTAGTCTGATTTTAATAACTCAAAAAACTCTAATAAAGTTCTACACTCCATTATTCCCTTGTGGCATGAAGGTGACCCTGGATTCTCAACAGTTACAATAAGCCAGGAGATCATAAAGATTCATTACATACACATGGCATCTCTGTGGCTTTTTTATTTTTGTTCTTTTTCTAGAGGGAGAAAAAAATTATTAAAAAAATGAAAACAAACCAAAAAGAAACCACATACATGCCAAGTGTAGTTGTAATGAATCTTCATTAAAATTATCTTTATAAATCAGGTCTATTCATTGTGCCACCTGCTTTATGGTACAATATACAAATATAAGCATATACTGGAAAACGGAATTTCTTCATAAATGTATCTTCCTCCCTCCCTCCCTCCTTTCTTTCCTTCCTTCCTTCCTTCCTTTCTTTTTAAATAAGGACCATGTTAATAATCCCATGGCAGGTAAGTCATTGCTTCTTTGTAATTTCTAAATCTGACTGTACTGCTATAAGCAAAAGCACAAACTCATTAATAATGATAGTAAAACAAAGCAGAGCAAGGGAATAGTCTATGGAATACTTTACATCTTCCAGCTCAGACACAAGTGACCAGATTATTTATTATAGATGTTGTTGTTGTTCATTCCTGTCTGACTCTTTGTGATCTTTTCTGGAATTTTCTTGGCAAAGATAATGAAGTGGTTTGACCTTTCCTTCTTCAGTTCATTTTACAGATACCGAAACTGAGTCAAGCAGGATTAAGTGCCTTATCCAAGGTCATACAGCTTGTAAATGTCAGATTCCAGATTTGAACTCCTAAAAGATGGACATTTCTGATTGCAAGCCCAGTGCTTCATCCACTGCATTACCATGCTACTTGTCCCCATTGTTATAGAACTATTTGTTTAAATGGGTTCCAAGAAAACATATAGCTTTTTCTTTCTTCCCCCACCACATTTGTTTGGGGGGAATAAACAAATGATTTTATTGGTTTAGAGAATTCCTAAGGTGGAAATTTACTTCAATGATATAAATCAACAATTCAACTCCAACTAAAGTTTTAGAGAATTTCCTGAGGACATGAAGGAGCCTTGCTTCCAGTATGAATCAGAGGCAAGCCTTGATTCTCTATGAGTGACCTTCTTTCACTATACCTACTGGTTCTCCAAGAACATTTTTTTTAAAAGTGGATAGAAACTTTATTGTATTTTATGTTCATTTCACATTCTTGCAGATCAAACAATATAACAAAGTAAACAAAAAGGCTATTATAATTTTTCACAAACTAGTGTTTGCAATATTCATTAATTGGCGACAATATAAAATTTAGTGAGATGATATAGCAAAACAAAACAAAACAAAACAAAACAAAACCTAAACCAAATCAATTCAAAAAACCCAAACCATTGGGTTTTTGAGGAGAAAAAGGCTTTATCATAATAGTTTCTAATCATCTAGTAAGTAAAGATCTGAAAGGGAGAGGGAGAATAGACAGCATAGCCCAGCTCACCTCCCTACAACTGTACTCTTTGTGATCGCTAATAATTTTCTTCAAAGTGCCTGACTTTATTTTTTAATACATTCTCAGTGGAGGCCTAGCTGTTTCACATGGGAAAAACCCCACACATCAATGCTTCCAGAAATCATCCCCATTTTTTTTGTTAATTCTTATCTTTTTCTTTGTTGCATGGTACAACCTTATCTTTTTCCTTCATGCCTGCTTCCTTTGAGAATGTCAAATTTGCCTTCCATCCTGCAGAGGTAATCTCAGCTTTTCACCACTCCTCATTCTACTGCTCTGCTCATTGGAAACTGGCTAATAAACACTGACACTTTATTTCTTCCCACTTTTATCCACTCATTTAATCATTTCTACTGTATTCTCTGTATTGGCAGCAGTGAGCAATTGCTCGAGGAAACAGTGGGAGGAAAACAGAGGAGGGAGCTACAGCAAATGCTAAAAGCAAATGCCAAAGTTTATACTTTGGGAGAGCAGAGATATAGGGCAGGGACAGGTAAGAATAACATCATGTGGGAAGACAACTAAACAGACTAAATTAAAGAGAATCTCTCTGAGATCTTCAAAAATGTAACTACAATTATTTTGGTTCCAAAGTGGTTATTAAAAAAATATATATATACATATATATATTTTAATTAACATAAATTTATTCTCTTTTCTACCCAGTTTCCCTTGTATCTTCCTTCCCATCCTTTGCCCAACTTTAGAAAGAAAAAAAAGAGAGAAAATTCACTATCAAGCAGGACAAATTCATACTTTGGAATGTTATACACACACACACACACACACACACACACACACACAAACACACCCCATCATTTCCGTATTGGGAGCTGGGTAACATTTTTTATCACTGATCTTCCAGAATTGCAACAAGTCATTTAGTTCATCCTACAACTTAAGCCTTTGAAAATTGTCTTTAAAACTTTTTTTGTCATTTTTATGAGTTATTTTACTTGTTTTACTACTTCACTGCATTTATTCATAAATGCATCCCCAGGTTTTTCTGTAACTATCCTTCCATTATTTCTTCTTGTATAATAGTATCCCATTTCATAATACTTAATACAAAGACACACACAGACCACATGCACACACACATACACCATAATTTTTTGAGTCATTTTCCAATTGTTGGGCATTCCTTTCTTAGCCTTTTGCCACTATTAAAAAAAAGTTGCTATAAATATTTTCATAAACACGTTTTTTTTTTCTTCTTTATTGGATCACTAGTGTTTAAACATAAAATTTTTTGCAAAATAGTTCCAGATTGATATTCAGAATAGTTAATATATGTATTTTTCCATGGCTCCTTCAACATTTGTCATTTTACAATGGTTATTCTGGGCAACAAAAGATTCCATCTTTTAACATAGTTGTAAGATTAAGAGATTGATTTTGCATCTGTTATTTTTCCTGCGTCGAGGAAATTTATTTAGAAAAAAAAACCCTTTAACCTTTTTGGACAACTTTTTTAAAAAAATGACTAGACAAAGGTTACCCCTAAATTCTTCTAATTCTAAGAAGGCAAGTATTATTATTTGAATATTTAATTGATATTTCTGAAAGGTAGTTGTACATCTTAAAAAAAAAGGAATAGATAACAGAAAGTCTTTAACACATACAATAGATTCTCCAAGGAAGAATTACAAGAACACATGGAAAAGAATTTCTTCTAGATCCATATGGAATCTACACAAATTTGTATTATCATGAATCTATTGAGGTCCTGAAACATAGTAAGTATATTAGTTTATAATTTATTGTACATTTGAGCTATTCTTTTTATTGGATATATGTCTAAGCAGAAGCGAGAGATTGTTAACAAGTTTAGACTCATGTGTGTATGTGTGTGTGTGTGTGTGTGTGTGTGTGTGTGTGTGTGTGTGTGTGTATGTGTGAGAGAGATAGCATCACAATGATAATTCTGGCAATTGATGTCCTCAAACTCTGCTACTGTGTTTGGACAACTTCCTCATTTCTCGCTCTAGAGGATGAGCATTTGAAAGGCAAGCAAGAAAACTAACCATTCTACACCTTTCAAAATGATGCCTCAAGAGCTTTTTCCTTTCCCCACAATGTTCCACTTCTGATTCTAGTCTTGGGTAATTTTGCAATCCTGTGAAATATAATACTGACACTTCTTTATTGGCTTCTGCAGTTGAAGCCCTCTGATCATGTCAACTCAATCTCCTAGAAGTTCTGATGGCTTCTTCTAGCAGATACTTGCAGTAGCTCTTGTCTTCTTATCTTGCCATAAACTTCCTTCAAGATCTGGGGAATAATCTCATATTTGAAGAATATTGGCCAGCAGGCAAGTCCATGTGAAGCATAATGTTCATGAGGGTGAAGCCAAAAATGAATTAGATTTATTGCACACTAAATTTCACGGACTCCAAATTACTTGTCTTTCAGTATTAAATTCATCAATAAGAGCCACAGAAAAAAAATGTTCCAGAGTCATCTGGAAGTTCAGCGTTCAGTAAAAGCCATGACCTTTTCCTTCACTTAATTCTTTTTTTTCTCCTGCTATTACAACATCACCATGAAAAGGAATACCAGGTAGACTACCATCAGTAAGAAGAAATGGAATGAATACAAATACACCATCATCAAAAAGAGGATGGGAATAAGTGATAATCATTTTTAAAAATTTGTCATCAATTCATGATTTCCTTCTGGAGGTTGAGGAAGTAGCTTATATGAAACTGGCTCTGACTGATCTGGTAACTCATTTCTATTCATGGAGGACAAATGGACTCCTTAAGAGGAATGTTTGCAGAGTTATTTCAACCAAATGCATCTATAGCCAAAAGAGTTTACTCTCTATTCATATGAGTTAATGTTATTTCTCTGGGAGCTATCCACATGGAGCTAGGTTGCAATCTTTCATATTTGCAGGAGAAACAGGGATGCTAGGTAAAGATCCTGCCTGTGTCTTTTTGTATATAGCAGAAGGAAACAAAACCTTTCTTTCTGCTGCCGAGTTTAGAGAATAAGTCTCAGCACAGCTGGCATAATGGGATGGTGAGTAGTCAGAGATTGTCAATTAGCTTCAAATTTTTGAAATTTGTAGAAACATTTTTTGCCTGTTGCCAACTCGACAAAAAATACTTGAGAAACTAGTTTCAGCCATGATGACTTCAGAGTTCATGTTATATGCTTGTAAAAAGTCTTATACAATGTCAGAGGGAAGGACTCATGCCATATTAGACATAGAATCCAGAATGAAAGATTACACAAAGAAATTATACAAAGGAATATATATATATATATATATATATATACATATATATATATATAACTCTCCTTCTCTTTTTTAGTTTTGCTTTCTGGTAGGAAATGAAGAAAACCTGATGTGAGATATTAGGTAGAGGAGATGGTTCCATTGCTTCATTTACCACCTACCAGCAATGTGTCTGTTATCTCATGGTACCTCAGTTCTTGGTTTTGTTTTAACATTTTTAAGATCTAAAGAATTCTAAGATGGCAGTGCCCATTCTTATCTGTGAGAACAGGAAATTCATATCTAATCCATCAGAGGATCCATCATTAATTGAAGTCTAACAGTAGCCACCAATTCAGTGAGGAGCCAGTGTAGTAGTCGAATGACTTGCTTTACTTGGCTCAACAGAGGGCTGACCTTTAAGTCAAGATACTGTGCTTCTGAAAGAGCTGGTCAGCCTCATTGTTCAAGAGAGTAATTCATTCCCTGCCAACCCCACACCAAGAAGCAGACCTAGTGGGAATGCCACAAAGGAAGAAAAAGACTTTTGGAGTCAGGAATTATAAGATACCTTTCAGTCCCATAAGTTCCTCATAACTTTTGTGAATTGAGTTTGAGTCTACTCTGCCCAGAAATCTTGTTTATTCAAGGAAAGATTGTCACCAGTTTGGATATGGGTTTTGTTTTTGTTATATATGTTCTCAGCAAAAACTTCTTTGAAAAAGCTAATTGATAATTAACTGTTTGGCTGATCATGAAGTATCATAACATATGGGGGCATTTGAATAATCATATTAAATGCAACAATTCCTTGAGATTGCCCTTAGAACCCCGAGAACAGAGGTAAAGCTGCTGCTAGAAGTGCAACCTGCCAATGTAAGACAGAGCTTGAAGAGAGAATTTAGAAGGTATTATAGTAGTTTTTCAAAGTTTGAAAATATAGTTTTGAATAGATAATTCTTCTTTTTGTTTTTTCAAAACAGTACCTAAGAGAGATAATGAACACTTCTACAGTGAGTGCCCTTAAACATTCTCTAGTGAAAGAGGTTTTGTCACATTCAAAACAAATCATCTTAAATGCATTTCTGTATCATAATACAATTCAAAAAAGACTGATCACAAGACTTGTGTTCAAGAGCCAACTGTGCATCTTATTACTTGAATGACCTTAGGCAAAATACCTAACTTCTCTGGGTCTCAGTTTCTTCATTTGTAAAATGAAGACATTGGATTCAGTGATCTCTCAAGTCTCTTCCAAATGAAAACATAGGATCCTTTGACTAACTATTGAAGAGCACAATTCCTCCTAAGTTGGGAGCAGCACAGTTAATCCTAGGCTCTCCTTATGAAACATTCCGAATTAAATAGAATTACAAAAAGGACAAATCTGAATTTTATAGAGCAGGGTGTATGAAACCCTAAAAAACAAAAAATAACCCTTTTTAAATGATATTAATAACAGCAGAGAAAGCTCTAAACAACAGTTATGTCATAAGCAATATCTTCTGTTTCTATAGGCATTCCTCTTTCTTGCTTCCTGAACGCTCTCTCTTCCTTAAATTCTGTCCCTATGAGGATATGCTTTGGCTGCCTGACGTTTCTCTTCCCCCCAACCCCCTACACCACATTTACTCATTTCAAGTAAAAAAAGGGAAGGGACTCCACTCACCTTAAAGAATTTTGTCATCTAAAACTAGCTATCAAAAAAGAAAAAAAAAAGCAAAAGAAAAAAGTACATTTGGTTTATCAGAATTTATCCTGGAGATAACACCCTGTTATAAAATCTTTGAATATTTGAATAGAAAGGGCTGGTCAAGATAGTTATTTGAAAAGTTGTTACTCCAATAAAACAGTCTTTCTCAAAGAGCTCTCATGTACACATTGAATTAGTAATTATCAGATATATAAATCCTATCATTTAAAATTAAAAAGAACTCTTTAGTCACTTTTTAAATAGTCCCTATGCCTCTAAAACAACAGAAAAAAAAAAAAAACCTCAGGACAAATAGATCATTTATGTTTCATTTACATTGGAAGAGAGGTCTGGAGAAACTAGCATTACAGTATTTCACATTTATTTCCACCTCTTTTATTGTTATGCCTCCTTTAACTTATTTTTTCTCTTCTTTGTTCTCAAATGCATTTTGCCTTGTTTCTTTTCTATTTTGTGACATAGTTTATTCTAAGCTTTTTTTCTTTCTCATTCAATTCTATGTTCATTCTTCTAAACTCTGGGAAAAAATTTAAAAAGGAAAATGATTATTTTAGTATTATACATTCTGCCCCTCATAAAGCTGGCCATGATTGGAAACTGTACAAGATCCACTTTATTTCCCTAAAGGTTCCCAGGTGCATAATCCCAATCAATTTTCCTCTGCAGAAATATCAAGGTAATAAAGCCTGCTGAAGGAAATTGATTAGACATTGTAACATTCAGTGGCCACTGACTTCCTCTATCCTTCCTCCCTCTACCCTCATTAATCAGTCCAGTGAAGGAGCTTAGAGGCCAAGGGATAAAAAGAATCCTTCTCCATTTGCCCCACCAAGATGGAGCTGGCTAACAGGAAGTCCTAATTCATCATTCTCTGATCACTTCAGCTCCTGTTTTACACCTTCACCAATGAAATGATTTATATCGTCTTCCCAACTGTGACTGAGAACCTACTAGTTTTTTATTTAATTTCTTCATAAAGTTCAAGAAGAGCTATCCCTAAAACAGTACACTCATCCTTCCCCATTAACTGAACCAAAGGGTTTATTAACTTGGATACCTTTATATTTCCAAAATCATTAGCTCATACATTTAGAACTGTTAGGGGCGTCAGAGGCCATCTAGTTCAAGAAACTCTTTTTGTATTTAAGAAAACAAAAATCCAGGGAAATTGATTTGCCCAAGATCAAAAAGTTACTGTCAGAGGGATATATGGAACCCAGGTATTCTGCCTCTAGACGTACATTCTTTTCACTACGTTCCTCTACTTTCTTATATTTTCTCATATGTTTGGCTGGATTGGGGATAACATTGTTTTCTAACTTTTACAATAATTGCCAGGTTTGAAATTCAAATAACAATGGACTGAAATCATGGCATGTACACATAATATCACTCTTCCTCCCTATCATCAATTGTAAAAGCCATGTGGTTCAATTATTTATACTGTTGTGCTAAGAAAGTCCAAGACATACTCTGATATATGTGTTGGTCATTTATACTATAAAGAGAAAACTGTTATTCTTTCATCAACAATTACGCTGACAATATTTAATACAGAGGTAGCAAAGTGTGGTGGAAAGAGTGCTGATCAGAAGATCTCGATTTGAATATTCATCTTTGAGTCATAAATTCTGGATTCTCTATGTGGTATTGACAAATACTAGGCAAACAATCCAAGGCTATTCTCTTTCTGCTTCAGTTTGGTTACCTATAAAATAAGAATAACATTGTTTGCACTAGCTACCTTGTAGGAGGTGGTATAGTATAGTAGAAAGCCAGACTTGGAATTAGGTACAAAAAAGTTCTAGTCTTGCCTTTGAACACTTAATGACTATGTGAGCCTTGGTGATGATGGTGTTTGGTTTTTGGTTCTGAAGAAGACCAATGACATTACAGGGTGATGTCTTGACTTGTGCATGAATAGAGTTTATATGAGGCAGAGTTACACGATTGTCAGTCTCACTTTCTCTTCTAGAATCATTGAAGTCCATTGGCAAGACAAAATTCAGAATGACTTGTAATGGCTCGGGATGCAGTGGATTACACTGGTTTCTTCAATGTCTGATCAAGCTCCAAGTACTCTTCAACAATTGCTTCAGCTGCCATCATGGCAACTGGAACAAACTGTTCTTATTCACTCATTCTACTAGGAGAAGTCTCCACATGCTTGTGATAGAGATCCCCATAAGTCACTGATGGATTTGTGGCTCACTGATTACCCTCAACCTGATTTAATCTACCTGCTAAGATGGTTTACAGAGTGTGACAGCTGTACATGCCTCTTAAAGCCATATATGCCAGGAAGACACCAAAGGTAAGCAATCCTAACAGGGTTTGGCAATCCTTAAACAAGAGATGATAATATTTCTTGAATAAGCATAAGCCTTTTTTATGTTCCAATGACCAGGCAACTCTTTATTCAACAGGTTCTTTTTTGTACATTTAGGGATGGAGTGTCCTAGATGGATGAAACATGTTGCCAGGGATGAAACAAATATTCACATACAAAAATATCTCACCAAGTTGTGAACAGCTTACTTTTAGATACTTAGCTAACTATGAGATATAGTAAATAAGGGCATGTGATACAAATGTATGTTACAGATGACAAAAGAGATGAGGTCAATAGAAGTAAATTATTCACTGAAATTCAATGCCTTTTGCCCTGTTTGTTAGTTTCTGAGAAGTGATTAATACCAGAATTTTCAAGTTTCTCTTTTATACCATATATAATGCAGCCAAATTACTTTTTTACTGGAGAAATACTACTGAAATTTGATAATCTCCATTATCTCTATTTACAAAATCTGTCACAAGTTCTTCCAATAATTCCCTTCTTATAACTCTCATCATTTCATAAGGCTCAATTTAGGGGGTTACTTTCAGGAAAGCTCAGAATTTACATCAGAGTTTATAATCTGTGCCAGTGAAAAATCAATGAAACGATAACTCTTAAATCAAAGTATGTCTTTATCCCAAAAAAACAGGCTATTTATTCCCCATGAAGCTGAAATAGTTCAACAACACTGATGGTCCCAGTCAATACCTTTTACAAAGGTCACTGATTCGACTCAAATTCCTTATCCATAAAATGATGTAATTGGGCTCAACAGCCTCTCTAATCCCAGATAATACTTTTGCCACTCTACTTTGCTAAAAACAGCCTTCTCTATTGACTTCACCTGATATCCTAAAGAAGGGTCAGCATTCCAGAGGAAGGATAATAAAGAAAAGAACTTGTTTCTTCCTTCCTTGTTAGTCATTCTGAGGTTTCCATCAGCTATCAAATATTGGAGCCACCATTATGTCCTCCTGATGGTGGGTCAGCAACAGCCTATTATTATCTTTAACATGTACACCAAGATACACACACACACACACACACACACACACACATACCTCACAAATCTAGCTTGTTTTTGATTTGATTCTGATAAGAAATAAATGGCACCATAGAAATTGCTTTTACTAATTTCCCTGAATATAACTATTCTCATTGGCGAAAGATAGACATGGGGTAATTTTGCCAGTTGAGAGTAGAGTAGCTAGAGGGAAACCTCTAACTTATTTGATTAGTTTTAATAGCCAAGTAGAGTAAATTGACTGGTCAGTGACTATGATGGACAGAAGCTGTAGCAGTTAAGGGGAAAAATGTTTCTAATTACTGCTAATTTTCCAATAATGTTCCATCTTGCTAGTGTTTGTCCTTTTCAAGAAAACATTTATAACCACTGACTGCCATTTTCCTTGCCAATTTTCTATTTGTTTCCCCTTCCTCCTCAGAGAAGCTTGTCTTTGTGGCCCTACAGTGATGAATGAGGGACATGCTTTTTATGTAAAGTTTCTGTTTGAAATGCATGATTTAGGGGTTATGTTTCATAAACTGTCATTTATATATAATAATTGCTGAAGGGATTGAATACATTGGTTAAATCAGAGTTGCCATATATTCTGAGAATTGTCTTAGTAACAGATTCCAGGGTTTACTCCCTTTTAAAGTTTCAGAGAATAATGTTTTAACAGCACAGCACCATTCTCACAGGGAAGAGACTAATTTAAGGATTTAATATGGCCATAGATTGCTGATTTGTGATAGAGAATGGCAAAAGACAGAGGTATACTGATTAAACTTTAACAGCTGACTTTTTTGGGGGGTGTGCATTCACAGCATACTTTCAGTTTAATCGACATTATAAACATTTTCTCCATTACATTCTAATGATTTGTAATGTTTGCCTATTTTTGAGTATTAATTCTAACACTGAAAATTTAATAATTTGTTCTGTCAAGCCTATGTAAGTTAGCTCCAGCATGCTTCTGGAAAACATATGCTGAAAAATATAGGCGATTACTTATCCAGAAACATTTGAAGAAATGAAAGAAAAATAGCTGAATACTACCGCAAAACAATGATCTAATAAAAATTAATTTTCTTGTCTTTTTATTTTGTATTACTGTGGCATTGACAGTGGAACAACACTTTTTTTTCCAATGAGAGCTAAAGCTCAGCAAGCTCCTAAGATGTTTTGGGTGGCAAGATAACCAGGTGCCTGCCCATGGATGGTTAAATAGGATGTGAAGCATCATCTGGGATGGGCCAAGTAAGTTTGCACTTAGTGGACAATTAGGATATATCAGTCTCAGGGATAAATTCCAAAGATAAATGTATTTATTTTACCACAGAAGTTAGGAAGGATGTCTGGAATTCTAGTTAAAATGATTGAGGGTGACAAAGACAAGCACATGGCAAGATGCCTGAGGAAGATAAAACATATAAACAAACAGAAATTACAAAATAGTCATAGCTCTGTCCTTACCAATGTCCCAATAGTAGGGAATGCAATGGTCCTCAATATCAATGACAAAAGTAATAGTTTACTCTTCTGAGAAGTCTTTCCCATTCTTATTAATATTTTTTTACTTAAAGAAAATTCTTCTTATTTTTTTAAGGAAAGGGGGAATTTTTAATAATTTATTAAGTAGGGGCAGCTAGGTGGCATGGGGCAGCTAGGTGGCGAAGTGGATAGAGTACCAGCCCTGAAGTCAGGAGGACCTGAGTTCAAATCTGATCTCAGACACTTAACATTCCCTAGCTGTGTGACCCTTGGCAACCCCAATTGCCTCAGCAAAAAAAAAATAATAATAATTTATTAAGTAGCACATAGGTCTATGAAAATTTGCTTGCCTGGGTTCTCATAAGCATCTGTCTCTCATCTTCTTCTTTATCTATTTTTTCTTGTTAATCTAAAATAGCTATGCTTAGGAGTTATATTATTCGAATCATCAATCTTGTGCAGCTGTTTCTAATTGACCATAATTTATTTTAAAATTTTATTTGTTTAAATGTAAGTGCAAGAATCTTGTCAGTTGAAACCATTATCATTGTGATAGAAGGTAAAGAAAAGAATTTCAAACATTTTAAAACAGAATTCCAGAATGATAGAATGGAAAGGGATTTTAGAAATCAGCTCATTGATTATTTTACGTATTAGGAAACTGAGGCACACAGAGCTTAAAATAATTAACTCAAATCTGTCAGTAGCAGAGCCTACATCACAATATTATTGGGGGTTTTTTGGATTTGTTTGTTTTGGCAAATGTACTGCATATTTATTGAAACCACTGGGATATGTTTGAAGCTTTATTGCTATAAGCAATAGAAATGCTTATGAAGCATCTTACCCATAATTGGTCCATTAAGGTTTTCAGATACTAAAGTGCAGACCATATGAACACAGTTCCTTAATGTCACAACTATGGGGAAAATTCTGGCAGTTTAATCATATTCTCTAACTGTGAAGGACTGATTACCCAAGTGAACAAAATATAAAATGGACAAGTAAACATTATTGTCCAAAAATGCACATTTTAGCCTCTTGTATCAACAATTAGTGGGCATTCTTCCTCCTTGTGTACACACAATTGATATAAATCAGTGGATAGATAGTTTTAAGTCTGCAAATAGGTGTATTATTAATCTAGGGACAAGGACAAATAATATTTTATCTTCTAAAATGGCAAGTAACAGCAATAAAAACAAACTGGAATAGTATAAAAAGCAGCACGAGTATAGAAGAAAGGCCCGACGCTCTCCTGTTCTCTGTGACAGTCAGACATGCACTCCAGGCCTCCATACTCTCCAGCTTCTCCAATCCCAACACTTGTGACCATAATGCAGCCTCATACTTCCTCAGACTCCCAGCACTGGCACACCTGCCCAGCTGTCTGTCTTTCCTCCCCTCCCTCTGTGCGACCCCTGCCCTCAGGAGCAGCCTCCCAGTTTGGGCCAAGCAAGCCCCTAGTAGAATCCCTCGACTCTCTTCTTGGGTCCAGCCTCATTCTCTCCTCCTCCTCATGGATGGAGATGTCTAAGCCCTAGCTTCCTTGCCCTGCTCCAGAGTTTGGGGAAATTTTAATCCCAGTGCTGGGGCTATAGTAGTCAGGGCTCTTGCCTACCCTGAAGTTGTCTTTTTCCCAGATGCTTGGACAGAACTTTTGTCCCAAAAGATGTCATCCTAGCTCAGCCCTCCTGTCCCCACTGGACCTTTTACTCAATCCTATTGTCCAAATCACCTTGGCTGGCTCAGCTATTCTTTTGGTTGGGCTCAGGGATAGGGGTGGGGGTTGTTGAATTTTCACTCAATAAAGTGGTGATTTCTTAAATAAACAAAAATAAACAAACCAAAAAAATCCCTTCAAAAGCCAGTCTTAGATACTTATTACCTATGTGAACTTGGACAAATCAATTTCTCAGGATCTCAGTTTCCGTTTCTGTAAAAAGTGAAGTTTTATTTAGATGTCATGTGAAGTGCCCTTATTACTATACAATTAGATCCTAAAACAAGTAAAAGAACTGAGTTCTTCAACCCATAAATACAAGGTCCAGTCCCTGGAAACTGGCACCTCTACTAATAGAGAGACACCATGAAAGGAGTGAATTAGTTAATTTATTTCTACTTCATC
This sequence comes from Myrmecobius fasciatus, assembly GCA_023553655.1. Classification (NCBI taxonomy): domain Eukaryota; kingdom Metazoa; phylum Chordata; class Mammalia; order Dasyuromorphia; family Myrmecobiidae; genus Myrmecobius; species Myrmecobius fasciatus. Next base: position 439,209 of record JAJPUD010001296.1, on the reverse strand, counting down.
ATATTTTACCAGCAAATAAAAAAAAAAGTTACACATAAATGAGGGTGACAAAAAAGCACAGATCTGAGCTATAAATAGTTTTGGAGATTATTTCTTCCTGTGCGTTCATCTTACAGATAAGCAATCTAGGGATCTAAGAGATTAAATGTATAACCCAACACTATACAGGTAGAAAATATCATCAGTGAGATTTGAATCCAGAGCCAGAGACCTCTCAGCTCATAGATTCAGGGACCGCTATGCCATATTTTCTTTAAGACCAATAATGTACAAACTTTTTTTTCATATGTATTTTTAAGGCTTTATTGAAAGCAAATCAACTAGAAGATTTATTAAATTTGAAAGAATTCCATTATGGGATGTTGAAGAGAGGACAATTTTGACTAGGAGGTCCAAAGTCTAAGACAAAGACACAGATCTGAATTCAGCATCAAAGTGGGAAACTCCACAAAGCTAAAGGTACGTATCTGTGGACACCAAATCTACATGTATACATAAAAGAGGCATCTTGTTGCCACCATGGATAGAGCACTGGCCCTGAAGTTGAGAAAACTTGATCTTAAATTCAGCCACAGACAAGAATTTGGGCAAGTCACTTTATCTCTAATTAAGTCAATTTCCTCATCTGTAAAATGGAAATACCTCAGAGCATTGTGAGGATCAAATGAAAAAATAATTGTAAAAATACTTAAATGCAGTTACTATTTATAGATGCAGACACAGGCATAAATCCCTATGAATATATGAACATATATATGAATCCATATATGAATATACACAAATATATATATATATAGATACCTATATAGATATACATATATATAAGTTTCTAAAGAAGAAGAATGAAAGCTGGTGTGTGTGTGTATATATATATGGCTTTAAGCTTTTCAGAGTATTTTACAGACATCTGAACTTCATGAGGAGACCCTGTGATAATAATACCATAGGAATTATTATCTCTTTCACAGATGAGGAAAATGAGGCAGAGAGAGATTAGATGACTTGCCCATGATCACACAAAGGCAGTAGAAAACTGGATATGAACTCAAATCTTTCTGTCTTCATGTATGTCATTTTCTCCACTCCATAATATTGCAGCTCTGAGGGGAGATGACACTTGGACAGTCAGTATGTTACCTACTAGCCACATTAAGTACATTGATGATAGGGAGGAAGTGCAGGGCAGTATGAATGAGGGAAGCATAGGATGAACATGTGGAGATGGGTTATGATAACAGCATTGAAGGGAATGATCATTAGGAGCATATTGCCAATCCATTAAAATACCGAGATACATAGATTCACACAGTTAATATTCTCATCTTCAGAGTTATTGAGAGATTGTTACATGCCTTAATCAAATAAACAAATGGAAATCACTGGTGTCTCCTCACCAAAACAAACCAAAAACTAAAAACCAAAACCCCTTCTTAGTACTGACATATATTTTCTTCCCTGATAGAATGTACACACCTTGAAGGTAGCAACTTTTTTTTGTATGCCTAGTGCCTAGTATACAACTTAATAAATATTTTATTGCAACATAAATACATTTATATGCATCTACATATAATATATACACATATATATCTTGATATATATTCCCATATATGAGGAAAGCCTCATCATTTTGTAAGATCCTTCAGTCTTGGTACTCTACCTTGTCACCAGAGGGAGTTTAGCTCAGACATCTCATTTTTCATCTGGCGAGATCACTTTGGGACTTCTCTGTCTTTTTCACCATCCCCCTCCTTGGGTACCATCCTTCATTCCTACTTCCCTTACCCTACCAATTATTTTTTTGCTTCTTTGTGTGTTGTTTGTCCCTATTAGAATATAAACTCCTTTAGGTCAGGGATTATCTTTTTTTGGGGGGGTATTTTTATCCCCAGTGAATAGGACAGTGCCCGTTCCATATCAGAGGTCATAAAAATGAATGTTTAATGTATCAATTGGATGATGCTTATCTGTGAAAATATACACATGCATGCTTGTATCAATATACCCATGTCTAGATCTATGCATTTTGTATTGCAATTTCTATTGACAGAGACAATCCTGTAACCAGGGAAGATTATCTAATTATGATAGGTATACATAGGAGAGCAAAGAATTATCTAAGTGTTGATGCTAAACTAATTACAGACATCTCACTAAAGGACCATGGTCTATTTGAGTATTCTGTTTGTATCTAAAATACAGTGCTATGTGTCCAGTACATGCTCAATATGTACTTAATAAATTTAAATATATTTCCAGACAAAATAATGAGACTCCAACTCCAAATTGAATCAGGTGAGATTCATGTCCTTTTTGTGCCAGCTAGCTAAATTTATCCACTCCATGCCATTCCACAGACACTGCATGCCCTTACATTCCAGGTGCCCATGCATGCCTTAGAGTATGCCACTGGTTTGGTATCAGGATTTTTTCAGCTGCCAGCTTTGTAAATGGCACAACCATGAATCAAAATTTCCTTCTTTTGCTTAACATGATCCCACATGTCAGAATTATTAGCTTGTTTGGTGATCCTCAACATAACAGGAAGAAGGAAATTGAAATGCTGCATATGTTACATTAACCTTCCCTCAGTTTATTTTCAAGAAGCTATGCTTAGTACAAGCTTTTTTCCTGCACAAAAATTGCAGTACTAGGCACAAATTAGGCAGAGTGATACACATTTTCCATCTAAGATAAAAGATTTCTTTTTCAATTCCTTTTCTCCCTATTAGCTTGAATAATGTTTAGAAATTTGAAAAAATAGTTAGTACTGAATCCATCAGAATATGTGTTACTTGTGGCTGGAAATCAAAAACAATTTATTCTGAAATGGGGAATGTGAATGTATGGAAAATATGAATATTGAGGGAGAAGTGATGGGAATATTAGGGTGACAAGAACTCTGGAGAAAAGGAAAAGAGACATAAAGAATAATTAAGAAAATGTATTATATTTAATGAATGAAGACCAAGAGAAAAAAGGATGTTTGTACCAATTAAAATGCATAAGGAGAAAATGGGAACATAGCTGCAATGGATGTCAGAAATATAGGAAATGGACAATTTTCAATTACATAGGAGTAATGGGAATATGTTAATCAGTCTTCCTTGGTAAGGGGAAACTTTAAAGATGGGGTGCTTCAATTACAGAATAGGTAATAGATGTATGAAATAGGGGCATATAAATTATAGTGTGGGTGACTAGAAGATGAATATTAGAAAATTAAAGTATTATAACAGAAGAAGTAGAACCCAACTAACATTTAACTTTTATTTTCTCCACTGTAGAAACATCAAGGAGTTCAAACTCAAACCACAACTGTATTTGCCTTTTTACACTATCTTGGTGTTCTCTGAGGAACCCTGTGAGATTCAATGACAAAATGAAATGTGACAAGATGAATCTTTTAAAGCTATCGCCATTTTAATTACTATTATGACTGCTTCTAGTAATCATGACAATTTAGAGAACTTGAATCAATAAGTATACTAGATAAACAAGGCAACGGGTTTGCACAAAATATTGATTTAAGCCCTATCCAAGTCTGTTTATAATACTACAATTAATAACCATTTGATTTCAAGAAATATTTAATCAGAGTTTATTTTGTGTAGAACAGTATTCTGTATGTTGGATAAATTGAAAACTTCAATATCATAGACTCTGCTCTCATGGAACTTACAGTTCCCTCGTAAAGGGATGTTATTTAATATTTTCTATAGATAAGTACATTGGGGAAGTACAAAGTTTTATGAGGTCTAAAGTGGGAAATAAAATCATTCACAGGTGTGGCAAATCAGAGTTCAGAGGGGGAGCATGCCATTAATTAAGCTTTAAAGGAGCAAAGATAGTGATAGTGTAAGCAAAATCATGGAGGTAGGATGCTACAGTTATATGGGGAATGGTGAATATTCCAGTTTGGTTGAAGCAGAATAATGTGAAGGCATAAAGCTAGAAAATATCATTTTTGTTTGGCAGGTAAGCAGAGAGACATTGAAAAGTTGGAAGATGAACAATAACATCAGACCTATAATATAAGAAATATTTGCCTGGTAGAGGTATGGAGGATGGATTAGGAAGAGAAAATAAAGGTAAAAGAGCCTTATTTTTCCTATTTTTCTATATCAAGGCAAGAGTTTTATTATATCTACATTAACACGGATGTAGATTTATGTAATGTAGATGTATCATACATAAATATATTCATTTAGATGTAGATTTATATTATCTTGTGAGACTAAAATATATCCTTAAACTTAGAATCTTCTATTGAGACCAAGTATTTATATTTACAAGGCTTCTAATTTCTATTTGCTTATAGAAATATTTCCAATGACTATGTCCTATCTCTTTTTTATTAAAGCTTTTTATTTTTCAAAACATATGTGTGGACAATTCTTCAACATTAGCCCTTGCAAAACCTTGTGTTCCAATTCTCCCCTTCTTTCCCCCATGCCCTTCCCTAGATGGCAAGTAGTCCAATATATATTAAACATAGTAGAAATATATGTTAAATCCAATATATGCATACATATTTATACAATTATTGTGCTACACAAGAAAAATCAAATTAAACCAGTAAAAAAAAGAGGGAAACAAAATGAAGCAAACAACAACAAAAAGTGAAAATTCTATGTTGTGGTCCACACTCAATTTCCACAGGCCTCTTTTTGGGTGTAGATAGCTCTCTTCATCACTGAACAATTGGAACTGGTTTGAATCATCTCACTGTTGAAGAGAGCCATGTCCATCAGAATTGATCATCATATAATCTTCTTGTTGCCGTGTATAATGATCTCCTAGTTCTGCTCATTTCACTCAGTATCACTTCATGCAAGTCTCTCCAGGCTTCTCTGAAATCATCTTGTTGGTCATTTCTTACAGAACAATAATATTCCATAACATTCATATACTATAACTTATTCAACCACTCTCCAATTGATGAGCATCCACTCAGTTTCCAGTTTGTAGCCACTACAAAAAGGGTTGCCACAAACACTTTTGCACATGTGGGTCCCTTTCCCTTCTTTAAGATCTCTTTGGGATACAAGCCCAGTAGAAACATTACTGGGGCAAAGGGTATGCTAAGTTTGATAGCCCTTTGGTATGTACTATCTCTTAATACAATTTTAGAGAAAGGTTGCTTTAGTAATTTTGTGAAATATAAAAAAAAAACCACAAGTGTTTGAAGCTATTGAATTGATAAAGTGGATTTCTTTGTATATACAATAGAGTGTGGGTGAGAAGGTATGGAAGGTAGACTAAGAATTATTTCAAAAACCCAATCAAAAATAATGTTGATTTGTAATGAATGATGATAATATAGCATTAAGTAAATATATATAAATTTTGTATGCTTATATTTATATAATATATATATATATACACATATACAGTAGCATCTTTAAATTTTGTTGTTTAGAACATTTGTCTGTAAAAGGCATTTAAAATGTTAACATTTCTATTTTTTTGTGCATGAAAATCTGGTTGAGGAGTTATATAGCTTACAAAGAGTGCTTCATCAATATTTTTTAAATAAATGAGTGAATTAAGACATGAAAAAAGTTTTAGAATTTTACTATATCTACATTAATACAGATGTAGATTTATGTAATGTAGATGTATCATACATAAATATATTCATTTAGATGTAGATTTATATTACCTTGTGAAACTAAAATGTATCCTTAAACTTATAATCTTCTATTGAGACCAAGTATTTATATTTACAAAGGGTTCTGCAATAATGTCTGTTAATTTCTCTCCTTTCTCCCTCTCTCCTTCCATCACTTTCTCTCTCCATTTCT
>JAJPUD010001296.1:373641-419092 GCA_023553655.1 Myrmecobius fasciatus | reverse complement strand
TTCTTCAAGAAGTTTATTTCCTTGTTCCCCTTATTTTCTCTTTCCTTGAAGACCACCTCCCACCAATAATCCTCCTCCCTTTAGAGTCCCTCCCTCCCCTTTATACCTTTCCCCTAATCCTTCTATTAGTTTATCCCTTTCCTTTTCTCCCCTCCCTCCTACCTTCCCACAAGGAGGGTCAGGCCTTTCTTTGAAGCCAAATGTGTCTGATATACTCTCTTAGAGTCCAATCTAATGAGAGTAAGGTTTACACAATACTCATCGCCCTCCCTTCTTTCCCTCAATTATATTAGATCTTCTATGTCCCTTTATGAGATTTTGCCTTATTTTACCTCCTTTATTTTTACTTTATTTTGCCTCCTTTCCCCCCTCCCCCCTTTTTCTTTTTCAGTATGGTATCCCTTCCACCTCTAATTTCTTTTCCATTATTATCAAAGAAAAATCAAATTATACTGACATTCTTTAAAGGCTGCCTATAGTAGAAATATAGTTCTCAAGAGTTTCCCTTTTTACCTTTTTATGCTTCTCTTGAGTTCTCTATTTGGAGGTCAAATTTTTTGTTCAGATCAGGTCTTTTTATTAGAAATAGGTGAAATTCTCCTGTATCATTGAATGACCATCTTCTTCCCTGGAAGATGATGCTCATTCTAGCTGGACAACTTATTCTTGGCTGTAATCCAAGTTCTTTTGCCTTTTGGAATATCTGGTTCCAGGCCCTTCGATCCTTTAAAGTGGAAGCTGACAGATCCTGTGTAATTCTAATGACAGTTTCTCGGTATTTGAACTGTTTCTTTCTAGCTGCTTGCAATATCTTTTCCTTGGTGCGATAGTCCTGAAATTTGGCCACGATATTCCTTGGGGTTTTAATTTTGGGGTCTCTTTCTGGAGGTGATCGGTGAATTCTTTCAATGCCAATTTTGCCTTCTGATTCTAAAATATCAGGGCAATTCTCTTTCATGATTTCCTGGAAGATAGCATCCAGGTTCTTTTTTTCATCATGGCTTTCAGGGAGTCCGATAATCCTTAAATTGTCTCTCCTAGATCTGTTTTCCAAGTCAGTTGTTTTTCCTAGGAGATATTTCATATTTTCTTCTATTTTTTAATTTTTTTTGTTTTTGTTTAACTGATTCTTGAAATCTTATTTAGTCATTTACTTCTATTTGTTCAATTTTAATTTTTAAAGTATTATTTCCTTCAGTTATCTTTTTTAGCTCCTTTTGTAGCTGGCCAATTGAATTTCTTGATTCAATGCATTCTTTTTCCATTTTGCCAGTTTCATTTTTCAGTGAATTGTCTTTTTCCAATTCACTAATTTTGTTTTTCAGTGAATTGTTGTCTTTTTCCAATTCACCAATTTTGTTTTTCAGTTCACCATTTTTATTTTCCAGTGAATTGGTGATTTCTTCCAATTCACCAATTTTGTTTTTCAGTGAACTGTTTTCTTTTTCCAATTCACCAGTCCTATTTTCCAGTTTTTGATATTTCTGTTGCCCTGATCCCAATTTATTTCCCCATTCTTCTTCTAGCTCTCTTTTGAGATTCTTAATGCAATCATCCAGGTAAGCCTTCTGAAAGGGAGACCAACTTAAGTCTGTCTTTGTGGCTTCATCTGGGATTGTTTTCATAATGTCAGGATCTGGGGACTGTTCTATTTTTTCTCCGTAAAAGCTTTCTATGGTGAGAGCTCTCTTCTGCTTCTTGCTCATGATTTAAAGTTGGGATATTGGTCAAAAACAGGGAAAACTGCAACAATTTGTATTTGCCCTGGGGCAGTTTGCCAAGTTGACTTCCAGTCTGAGGCTGGTCGGGCTAGATTCGCACTAGGACCACGTTTTCAGCTGTTCTCGATCCACCCTTTACCAAAGGCAGATCTGCCAAAGCACCTGCCCGCAAGCAGAGCAAAGTGGCCCAGGCGTCTCCCAGGGGCTTCCTGGGTGCCTCAAATCCGCCCCTCTATTGCAGCCCTGACTTCCGCCCAGGCTGGAGTCTGAATCAAGACCAGTGGCTGATTTCCCCTGAGGCTAACCTTCCCTGGAGTTCTTTCAAGGTAGATTTTTGATAGAAGTGCATTGTAGTCCAAATGTTTGGCGGAGCTCTCACTGAAAAACCAGTTCGAAGGCTCACTTTGTCTGGGTCTGAGGGAAGGTCCCAAGGAGTTCACAGAGAAAGCTGTCTGCAGTTCGCCATCTTGGCTCCGCCCCGTCTTTCACCTTAATTCTTACCTAACCTTAATCACTGAATGAATGTTGCCGCATACAAATTGAGATCTGGAAAGACCTTAACTTAGACCAAGTTCTTCCATGTGGACTATCTATCACCAATTGTCTCGACCTATGTTTTGCTACTGTACTGTGATGACCCCAGAGAAGAGTGAGACAATAACTTTGCTCAGCCCTTCTTCCCTTAAATTCAATTTACTTTCAAGTGAAGACATCCTCCTCTTAATGTCATTGGTACTCTTTGAGAAGATGACAACAATTAACTTCCAAAGAAAGAGTCACCTTGAAACTCATTTTTACTAGTGATACAAAATACTGGTTCTACTTTGGGGCTCAAATTTGGAATTCTGCCAGACATAGTTACTAGACACAAGTCCTAGAGAGTTTTTATTACTAATTATTCACCAGAATAATCTCACTAACTTACCATGCTTTCCTACCTCCCCTTAGGTTCTGAATAGGAAAGAGAAGATAGTGGCAGGTGCCATGTTTGAGGAGATAATTTGTAGAGATTTAAGTAATCATGCATTTAAAAGCAGAAGGGAAGATAGTTATGAGGGAAAATACATTTTCCAACTAGATTGCAGCTTTAGTTTTATTGACATTCATCTTTTTTTTTCAAACCACATATAATTAACTCAGATTCAAAGCCATGCTTTACCTTTATGTTTCATCCAAATATCTATCCTAACTACGGATGAATAAAATAATAAATGAAAAAAATATATATTTAAAAATTACTATATCCTAAAATTGTGCTAATTCCTATCCTCAAGAACCTATTTTTTGTAATGGGAGGAGATGACATGTTTCAATGTGGTTGTTAAATAAGAATATTCAGGTTTGAATAATTACATCTTGCTATTTGCCTATTGCTATGCGAAATAAGCACTTTGGGAAATGTTGCTTTAAGCACATTTAGTGTAGTCAGCATATTCTACAAACTTTAAAAGGCAGAAAACTCTTTTAATATGATATAGTGAAAAGAACAGTCAACCTAGTGTCATGTAACTGAAGTTCAGATTCTGATTTTGACATATTTTCTAAGTTTGTGATCTTGGCAAATTTATTTAGCCTTTCTGTATTTATTCCCTTATCTGTAAAATTAAAACTTTGGATCAAAATGTCCTTTAAGGTATCTTCCAACATTACCTCTATAATCCCAAGTCATCACAAATTCATAAACAGCACTCATATTTGTACTTAATCACATCAAGAAAAATCTTATTGTACATGAAAAATTAAAACTCACCTTTATTGTTATGTTTTTGTTGTTATGTTTATAAAAGATATCCATGGGCATTTTCTAATGAATTTCAAAACTAGTGAATACATTATACCATGTTGGCAGTTCCCTACTCTTGAACTCCTGGATGCTATGATTTTACTATCCTTACAGAAAACACAACTATGTGCTTTATGCAAGGATCTTTTTGAATATAACAGTAAAGAAAGAAAACTATAAAACTTCCATAGCTCAGCAACTAAAAAAGCCAAGCTTAAATAAAAAGTATTTAATAGTGAAAATCTCACTAGCAATAGGAATCCCTAAGAGGCTTGTTTATGAGTAGATGAGAAGACCACAAAGTTCCTAGAAAAATCCTCCTGACAATTTGTGCATGTTTAAAAATAAAATGACTTTACCACCCTGAGGTTTTTTTTTTTAGGAATACACTATGAAATTTTAGCATTCAACTGAGATTACGTTTTCCATCAGCTTGAAGTAATTCCTACCAGTCTAGAAATAATGCCCTACAGCAAACTGCTTAGTAACATCACTGCCACACTAAGGACATAGAATAAGTCCTATGATGAGTAACAGTTCAGAATTGTTGTATTAAATGATACCAGGAGTATGAAGAACTCTTCAGCATCTACTTCCTTCTAGTGAACAACTCAATAGTGAATCTGAAGGATTTTCCATTTTATTTGTCAGGTTTTTCATTTCAAACTTTGTACTTTCTTTAATATAATGTTGAGGATACCACTGAGTCTCCTTTGTAAAAATAGCAGTGTGTTCTATAGTTACAATCACTTAACTTCCCCAGTTTATAATTTGCTTATAACACCAGTAGGGACTTATTTGACCTTCATCTATTAAGCACAGGTGTGTGCTTTCACAAATGGCTCTGGAAGAGAAAGTGAAGTTGGTGACTTTATATAGCTGACTCTCACTTAAATCCAATTCACTTTTACATCATGGCATCACCTCCTTGATCTCATGGTCCCCTTCAAGAATGAAGGACAACAAATAAAACTGGGTAGGAAAAGACCCAAAGAACAATTATATTATACACATGAGGCAGTAGAACAAGAACTGATACAGAGGAATTAGGAAGAATTACATGGGGAAAGAGAGTTGGTAGTTCTGGAATCATACTCATGTCAGGAATGTGTTAAAGAGGGAAGAATACATAAATACACACATGCGTATATACAAACACATATGTTACATGCACACACAGATGTATAAATATACATATATAGAAGGAGGAATAAAAGATTCTACATTTTTAAAGAAATAAGGGGGGGGAGGGAATAGGATAAAGGGAAAATTCAGGGGTATATAGATAAATGGGAATTGAATAAAGAGGGAGGAAAAGAGTAAGGGGACAGAATAAGAGAAGGATTCCTGGTGGGGATGGGGTAGGGTAAGTGACAGCAAGGCAAGGTAGTGGGTAGAAGTACAGAAAAGAAGTTAATAGGGATAGGAAATAGATATACACAAACATAATAACAATGATCAGGAGTGGAACATAATGAAAATAAAGCAGGTGTAGTAGTAATCATTGATCTCAGACAAAGTTAAAGCTAAAATAGAGCTAATTAAAAGAAAAAATAGAGAATCTACACTATATACCACCATATTAATTAATATTGTTTTAGATTATTTAAAATAACTAGATATAACATTAGAATATTGCTTTAGTGTAGGAAATGATGAGTTGGTGGATTTAGAAAAAATATGGAAAGACCTGGACTTATCAAGGATGACCTTTTCTACTTTCAGAGAAACAGAGGACAAACAAGCAAAAAATAGCCTTACATGAATGTACATGTGTAAATATGTATATGCTTTAGAAATCTATGTATATATATATATATATATAAATGTATATATATATGTGTGTATATATACATATGTATGTGTATGTATATATATATATGTATATATATATATATATATATATATATATAAATATATCAGTGCTTAATTTTAGACTTCTTGGGGAAGTCGTGAGGGGAGGAAAGGGAAAAAAAAGAATAAGGTAAAAAGTACACAGCAGAGAACAAAAAAAAACTTACAAGGAAGTAAAGATGGTCAGCTCTGAACATAATATGTAGTACCTATTACACAGGCTTTATTGAAAAGGAAATTTATTGTCTCATATTTTGAATCTTCTCATGTTCTGCTGGGTACATGACAATTTTTTACATTGTTTTTCTATTTTGAAATTTTTTTAAAAAGTAAGAGAACAAAAATAAAAGAGAAAGAAATTGCTCTCTCCTTCAAAAAAAAACAAAGATTTGTGTGAGTGCAAATACAAAGCAAATATAGAATGATAAGGATACAGAAATTTAACCCCAAAATGAATCAACTATACAGTGAAGGCACAAAATGAATGTTTGTTAAATGATTGGATGAACTAGTGAAATAATTAATATATTCAACAGTGAGGTATTTACAGAATACCACAAGGGAAACTCCCAACTAAACACAGTGAGATCTTAATTATCTATGTAGGGCTTACCTACATAATATCTAATTTTTGGAAATTTTCACATTCAGATTTTTATGATTATGATCACCTAATTCAAATGTCTAAGTTCTTTGCTAATAAATTACTTCTCTGCCTTAGTGAACATGTGAGATGGTAAGTTAAATATTTTTATCCCTATTTCCAATCTGACTACATTATTGCCTTTCATTTGTTAATTCAGTCAGTTAAAAAGTCATTCCACAAGCAATTATCAAGTGCTTAAAATACGCCAAGAACTATGCTAAGTAGGGGGATACAAAAAAAAAAAAAGTAGCATCCTTGAAGTATTCGCTACTGAATGGGGGAAATATCATAAAAAAACAAAATATATACAAAATAAACCGAGGATAATCAACAGAAGAAAGGTATTAATTATTAGGAGGATCAGGAAAAGCTTCTCTTTTCCTGCTGCATGGTATTTATAATGTACCTTTAGTTGCTTAATATATGATTGGTGACTGAACCCAGAAAAGTAGAGAGCAATAGCATTAAAGACAGAGAACAGTTGTAATACTGATCAAATACAGTTGTAATTTGTATATTGTACATTGTAATACAGTTGTAATATGATAAAAAACATAACAGGTTATACTTATTGGGTGCTTTATCATTTACAAAGTAATTTGTTTTAGATGATTTAATTTGATGACCATAATTAGTCGGCAACATTGCAGGACATTAACCTGTTCATTTAATAGATAACCAAATTGAGACTCAAAGATCTGGATTAAGTTGCTCAGGCCCACACATCAGAATTAGAATCTAGACCAATATCCTATATTAAGCTTTCCACTACTCCAAGGCTGATGATTCAGCTCAATCTTTATGAGAGTTTGGACAGCATTTCTATATGGAAATAAATAAAGGTCTCATTCTGACATCCGAAAGTCCTCTGAACGTTAAACAGTGTTTAACTTAATCCCATTTCCTTATCCATTTCATATTCCCTTTCTTCCTACTTCATTTTAAGATTGAGTTTATTATTTGATTAGATATTAAGTCAGATTATTTGCACTATAGTTTTCCAATTAATTAATTTGCTATAGTTACGTTTGTTATAAACACACTTCTGCCCAGGTCCAGAGGCTTGATGACAAATTCTAGGGTGTCAGATATTTCCACCACATGGATTATTTATGGGAAAGTAATCTTCCATTTTGTGTCCCGAAGTTGATAGTCTAATAATATAATAAGGTCCTGAATCATAGAATGAGGAGGAATGGACCTCAGAGATTATGTATGCTAGTGTCTCATTTTACAACTGAATTACTGAAACTTGGAAAGGTTATGTACTCTGTCCAGTGCCACCTAGGCAATAACAGAATCAGTATTTGAGACCACATCCTCTGTCTCCAAATCCAGTTCTCATTCCACTGCACAAGTAAATCAATGATGAGCTTTCATAACTTCATCTTGAGCTTAGTTGATTCCTTTTAAAGATTTAATAGAGGAATTAATCAGTGACTCCCTCCTCTTTTAGCTCATTTAGATTTGTTGTAATGGAGTAAACTCTATTTCTCCCAATCTATCAATTCTGTTAACCTGCCTATTTCCAGAAAGGCTATGGTCATGTCTTACTTTCATCAAGCTACTTCAGAATATATTTCTTTCTTATGTTGCCAGAAACCTTTCTGATTATGCTTATTAAATGGAAACTTGCTCATTATCAAAAGGACCCTCAGCTTCTTTTGAATCATATTTCAAACTTCAAACAACATAGATACTGACTCTCTCTTTTTTTTTACATTTCAGCATGAGAGACCCCTAGACTTTGACAAGCTACCTTGGATTTAGTCATGTGTATAGACATAGATATTGATTTTGATGTTAAACTTAATATATGTCGATCACCATTATATTATGTTTTACAAAATCCTGTACTTGCTAGTTTCACCCCCCTCATTAGAATGTAAACTCATGAAATAAAGGGATAATTTTTTGTACTTATACTGCCAGCACTTAACACAGTACCTACCACATAATTCCCAATTATCGATGGCAATCCATGACTTATATGTTTCCTATCATTTTACTCCTGTTAACCTTTCTTAAATATTAGAGAATCTTAATCTCTGATGAGACCATGGAGATTATCTAGTTCAAGCTCACATTTACTGTACAAATTTGTTCCATGCCTTGTGGAGTAGGTAAAGTGTCAATATTATAGGACAAGATTCGAAACAGTAAGTAGCTAATATAAAAGGGGAAACATAGGCATGGTTTGCTAATAGATTACAAACACTTAATAATATTTGATTATGATTAATTTCTTCCCATAACTTGTTTGTCAAAAGACCAATTGTTTGCCATGCTACTAATTTTCACCTGGCCTGAGTCCACAAATGAAATGTCCCTTAATGAATTTCAACAAAGCTAGGACTAGGAAGAAGCTGGCAATTATCTAATAAAGGTTTAAGGGATATTGAAGAAAGGCATTCAAAATATTCATTACAGACCATAAGAGAATGATAGTGATATTGATAATTTCAAAACAAGATTGAATGAAGATAATGAGAGATTATAAAGATAGACATTTCCACAGAAAGTTGAATACAAAGGTTAAATTCCAGGTATAATTATTAATGAAGTAAGAGGCCATGAAAATATAAGAATACACAATGAGATAAAGTTCAATCATTGCTTTGTGGTCAGGTCACAAGAAGGAGATCTCTGACAATTGTCTCATTTTGCAGTGCTTTTAAGACTTTGGGGGGGGGGAATCCACAAATCTAAAAATAACCAGAGCCTAAATGCCTCATCTGTTGTTGAGAATTAAGAGAGAGAAAAATTCTTTAAAGAACTTGATAATACTTTCAAAATTAAACAAATATATACTTAGAGACTCAGTGATTTCAATGAATATGTGGGAATAGAGATGGAAAAATTGTTTTAAGATCAAGAAAAGAGAGATGCTAACATAAAAAAATTTCTCCAAAAAATTAATGAGAGAGGCAATGAGCATAGCAAACTCTAAATAATATCATAATACTAAATGGACAAAGAATGTGAACAGATAATTTTCAGTTGAAAGAATTAAAGCCATTTCTAGTTATAAAAAATGCTCTAAATCATTATTGATTAGAGAAATGCAAATTAAGACAACTCACATATTAAGATAATGATAAATGTTGAAGGGGATGTGGGAAAAATGAGACACTAATTCATTGCTGGTGGAATTGTGAACTGATCCAACATGATCCAACATCCAAATTAATTTGAAACTATGCCCAAAGGGACTACCATGCTGCATACCCTTTGATCCAGCAGTATCTTTAATTTGTCTATATCCCGAAGAGATCATAAAAAAGAGAAAAGGACCCACATGTGCAAAAAATATTTGTAGCAGCCCTTTTGGTAGTGGCAAGAAAGTGGAAACTAAGTGGCTACCCATCAGTTGGAGAATGGCTGAATAAGATATGGTATATGAATGTCATGGAATATTATTGTTTTGTAAGAGATGATCAGCAGGATGATTTCAGAAAGGTCTAGAGAGACTTACATGAACTGATGTTAAGTGAAGTGAATAGGACCAAAAGAACATTATACTCAGTCAAGATTATGTGATGATCTTGGCTGTGATGAACTTGGCTCTTTTTTACAAAGAAGAGATTCAGTCCGGTTCCATAGACTTGTGATGGAGTGAACCATCTGCATCCAGAGAGAGGACTATGAGACTTGAATATAGATGACAAAATAATATTTTCCCTTTTTTGTTGTTTCTTTGCTTGCTTTTTTCTATCATTTTTCCCTTTCTGATCTGATTTTTCGTGTGCAACATGATAAATGTGGAAATATATTTAGAAGAATTGCACACATGAACTAATGCTAAGTGAAATGATGAACTGATGCTGAGTGAAATGAGCAGAACCAGGAGAACATTATACACAGCAATGAGACTATACAATGATCAATCTGATGGGCATGGTTCTCTTTGACAATGAGGTGATTCAAACCAGTTCCTATTGTTCAGCTATGAAGAAAGTCATATACATCCAGAGAAAGACCTCTCTGGGAACTGAGTGTGGACCACAACACAGCATTTTAATGCTTTCTGTGAATGTTTGCTTGCATTTTGTTTTCCTTCTTAGGTGGTTTTTTTTACTCTTTTTAGATCCGATTTTTCTTGTGCAGCAAGATAACTATATAAATATGTATATACATATTGGATTTATCGTATATTTTAACATATTTAACATGTATTAGACTACCTGCCATCTAGGGGAAGGGGTGGGGCAAAGGAGGGAAAAACTTGGAACAGAAAATTTTGCATAGGTCAATGTAGAAAAATTACTCATATGTTCTGTAAATAAAAAGCTTTAATAAAAGTAAAAAAAAAGAATTGCACATGTTTAATCTATATTGGGATATTTACTGTATAGGGGTAAATTGGATGTCAGTACAGTCAGATTATTAAGTTATTAATTAGAGCAGAGAGCAAAATCTCAGAGATGTTTGAGCCAAAAAGAAATAAGGCTGTTCACATAATTAAAGGGTAAGTGAAAAATGTCATATAAGCATAACTGATGTTTTAGTTACATAGGATTAAAAGTCCTGGACAAAGCCCTCAGCTTAATTTATGAATTATCTGTAGAGGATTTAGAGGGAGATAAAAATTATACAGGATGAGAAAGCTGTAATCTTCATTTAATGGTCCCCATGCTGAGATAAGCTCACCAATCCATATAAATATCGAAACAACTTTCACATGTTAGGAAACCAGAGGATGTCTATGTCTATACTTCATAAGAAATAGAGTTAGGCTCCTGTCTAAAAGTATGCTTGGCAATTGAGTGTCCCAGGTTTTAATAGGAAAATTTCACAAACTCAATTTTGTAAGCTTATGCTTTTTCTAGAAGAAAATAATATAAACAAAGTTTGATTTATTATATATCTTCGATCTCCCATCTATTATAGATAGATACTTCTTAAAGTAGGTGGAAGATATAAACAGAGGTAACATACAGCTTTGATAAAGAAAAAATTGGAAAGGTGACTGCAGTCTCTGAGCATATATCACCTGGGCAATAAAATGGTATAATACCTATTTTTTGGGGGGAGGTAGTGTTTAAATTTGAAAAATTTGAATGTGAACCTGTTAAAAGAATCTCTGTGGTAAAAAGAAATAACTTTTGCTCTAAGTGTGAATGTTAAAGGAGGACCAACTGAAAGAATCAATCATAGTACTAATCTTGAGGAGGGAAGACTTAGTGGTATGTATGTCTTCAACAGTTTGAATGGATAACATGTGGAAGATGCATAGACTGATTCTACTTAGTCCCATAAAGCAGAACTAAGAAGATCAAGTTGAAGTTTCACAGGGACACATTTAAGTTTGCCCCCATTAGTCTTGCCAGCAGAACAGGACATGATTTCTATGGCATACTTCGTCATTATTCTGTGGAATTTCTTCATCTAAGTAGAGCTAACAGAAGGACAAATAGGTTTTTAAAGTTCAGTTATCCCTCTTAAGTGTCTGAGACTACAAATTTGTCATATTACCAAACAAATTCTCTTCTGATGCCATGAACATAAAACTTTTGTCCTATTCCTACAATACTTTCATCAAGGATCAGTTAGTTTTCATCTCTGGTCCCAGAGAGACTGAGATATGATCATTCTCTAGGAATAATATTTTTAAATAGTTCTTCAAATTATATAAGATCAAAGGAAAGGATAAAAAATGTTATTTTAGTTTTTTTAATGAAAAAAAATAACATCAACAGTAATAGACACTTTCCATGTTTTCCCCTCCCCACAAAATGTCAACTATAATCTAAAAATGTAAATGATTATATTATAGAACCTTGGCCATTGAATACTATAGAAGAAGGGTAATTGAATATATATGTTGACTACAACCATGTAAATAAAAGATTACTAAAAAGAAATGTAACTGAGAAAATGAAAAATTAAAGGAGGTCCCAAGGACAAGTAATGAAACATGCCATATCTTCACTTACCATATCGATTCAGGGGATTACTAGTATATTAAGTATGTTATATGCATATCTTATGTAGTGAATGTGTTATATATATTTCCTTATTGTTTTTCTTTATCAGAGGAAGGGTTTAACAGGGAAGAATGGTGTTGAAATTATGGTAGTGATTTAAAGAAAATGCTTATCAATAGGCTACATTTTTTAAAAAAAGACAATGCAAACCCATGTTAAATACATACAAATTCAACTTCCTATTTGTTAAATGATTTAAATTTTTGAAAATATAGCTGTATATGTATGTGCTTTCATATATATTTATTTACACATATGTTTGTGTAGTCTTTTAAGAACAAAGTGTTCATTATCTGAATATCCCTCAAGGTCAACCATGAATGTTTTAATGTTTTTTTAATGCTATTGAAATGAAATGGTTGTTAGGATTATCATTGCTTTGTTGTTGTTATTGTTGTTTTAAATATAGAAGTAGAGCTGGGCAATGTTTGGTTAAGCCACATGAACCAAGAGAAGATACTATTTCCACATGTTTTATTCATCTCAATTTTAAACTAAAAAAGTCAGGGGACTGAGCATTCATCAGTGCACAGCAGTTGCTGAAATACTCTAGAGTGGGTCAGTGTCCTGTTGATTTTTCCCAGTTCTGGTTAGCATCTTTGATCATTGTGGCTCTTGTGGGAAGTGCTCTCCAATCACTTGGCTAATACTTATATCTAAATCAGATTCTGTGCTAACTCCCTGAAAAAAGCACCTAATCATTCCTTGAACTTATATTCCTTTCCCCTCTTTCCCATCTCATTTTTAAAGGGAAAAATAGTTTAAACAGAGAAGCTGTTGCTTGACAAATGGAATCCAAGGAGCACACAGAAATAATCAGTTATGGTTTGTGACCTGATAGGCAGATCTGGGAATTGAGCTGTCATTCTGAGGAGCAATGGGATCTGTGAGCTATGAGGCTGCAATAGGAGAATGAGAAGTAAGACTGGAAATATGAAGTTGGATGAAGCCCTAAGAGGTCTGGAGAAATGTTACTACCCTAACAGCTTGAGCTTAGCATTTTCTTTTCACATATCTTCTCTAAATTAGGTCTCCTTTCTGTCTGGGTGATGAGAAATGGAACCCTCCCTATTGTACACTGGCTGACCACTGATTTCTCCCTTGTATTTTCTCTTTTGAACAACTGCAGTTGAAAGCCTTCCTGTCAATTTTAAAGATCAAACCATGAGAAGCAATGAAAAGAGAAGAGGAGGAATGAAAAAAGAGGAAGTGAAAAATATTATATGATCTGCATCATTAACTTGTACTCTTCTCTCCAATGAAACATGGTATTACTAAAAATCAGCCAAAGTCAAGAACCGATCAAGTAGAGATAATTTAAATATAGCAAGACCTTCCAACATATGAATAAGCACAATCCAAAGTGGGGGGACATAGTAATTTTCCTAATTCCCAAAGATAAAAATTGCAAATACAAACACACACAAAAACATATACACACTTTCTTTGAACAATAATCTCCTATTTTAAATGCAAATCACATCACCTACAATTTGAGTTGTAAGTAAAGCAAAACTTTGTATAAAATTCAAAAGATTGTGATGATGTTTAGGGTAAAGCACCTGGGATATCATAAAGAAAATAGACCTTGAAGAGAACACACACAAGAACTTCAAAGAGCTGCAAACAATAGAATTGATGATATTTTCAAGTCTCTTCTTCTTCTCTCTTGGGGCTATTCCAGGCATCAGAATATGTGGGGATTCACCCCTTTGTAGAATGAAAATGACTTTCTAGCAAGCTATTAAAATTGCAAGTCTTTGTTCAAAACAATTGCCCTTGTGCAGGTGGTAAGAAAAAAAGGCCCCTATACTCAACTCACGCTTGGGCATACTAATTTGTAGCATTCAAACAGCTCTGTGTTTAAAGCATATGGTAAACAGACCCAGGGGACCGGTTCCTCACTGCTATGTTTGCTTTTATAGTTCTGCACATGGCAGTTTTATGCAAGAGGAAATAGATTCTTGAAATGGCAACAACAATGACAGGTGAAATAAGATGGGAAGAAATAATATTTCAGGTTCTCATATGTCAACACTGTATAAAGGATTATATTTCAAAGTTGCCTTTCTATGATTCATACTCCTAAGAGTCCTTTAAAAATGTGTGAATTAAGAAGACAATCTCAGGATCTAAACTATCCTTGAGCCCTAGGATATGTGGGCAGACAAGTGAAAGAATTAGAATAAGCAGATTAACCTAGTGCCTTCTCAAGAAATTCAGCTTTATCCAAACACAGCTCAGAAAGGAGAAGGAACATTACTATGAAACCATTGCAATATTATTATATCACTCTATTATCAATAAGATGGCTTTGTACCTGACACTTTGATATATCTATAATACCTTCGGGTTGCATACATTGATCCAGGTGACAAAGCCTTTATGTCACTAATCCTGTGTAGATCTTGTTGTTTCCAAAATTCCTCCCTAGAGTAGCCACCAAACTTTGTAGATTTTATCCTCTCATTTCTAAAAATTATTTCTGGAATACCAATACCAGATACTTAGTCTATTTTTATTTTCTCTATATGGTTTACCTTCCTTCTTCTCCAGTATTTACTGGAAAATACCTTCTACTTCCACCAAGGTCATCCATTATATTTTGAGTCATCACTAGTAGTCTTGACTCTCTCCTGCCACTGGACAGTATATATAACTGGACTGTAACATAATGATGGCATTTTGGTCCTGTATGAGAACAAAGGACAACAACTAACCAACCAATCTCCTATACCATTTTCAAACATAATTTATCACTGGTAAACATACTACATCTCCTTATCCTCATCATAGGACTTTCCATTGGCGTGTAGTTTATTTATAATTTATAATCATCCAGTACTATGACCTTGCATGATTCATAGGCACAAAGTTCTAGAGATCTTAGTGTCAAAAAAAAATACTGGTATTTGAAATTGGAGCAGTGGGAATACCACAAGTTCAATAGGGAAACACTGGAAAATATGTTGTTTTTGCTGTTCTATTTTGATCAAAAGCTTTTGGAACAATATTTGATAGCTAGAGATAAGATCTCCTGAGGCTCTTTTCTTCAGCCAAATCTTAGTGCCTTATGAGGTAATAATTGTAGGCTTTGGATTTTACAATCATAGACTAAGAGCTCCAGGGAAGGAAAAGACCAATTAATTGAATCTTTTCATCCCACAGGCAAAGTTAAGTTCCTGGAGGTTTAATGATGTACTCAAGGTCACATACATAATAAATGCTAGAGTCCAGTCTAAGATCCTTCCTGAATAGTCTTCAGCATTTGAAATTACTAACCATTTTTTTCCTTCAGAATACTGTTTACTTTCTGTATTTCCATGACAATGATCTCTCTTTGTTCTTTTCTCACCCATCTAATTCCTCCTTTCTGTCTCTTCTGATGTCTAATCACTCATATTTCACATACAGCAAGTAGTTATATCCTGACCTCTCATCCAGTTTATTTCTGTCTAGGCCATGTCATCAATTCTCACAGGCTTAATTAGCATCTCTAATTAGCATTAAATTGACTCTTGATCTACATAACCAGCTCTGCTCTCTCTTCTGAGTTCTAGCTTTACATTATCAACTCCCTATGGCATATTTTGACCTGTGGATATCTCATACAACATATCCAAAACCAAAATATATTCTCTTTCCCCTTAAACCTGAAATTCTGAAATTCTTTATTTTCACAACATCTCTAACATGTATCTCTTCTCTACTCATGTGACCTTCAACTATTTCCTTTATCTCCTTCAGAGTGCATGTCAAATATCACCTTCTACATGTCTTTTTGTTGTTAGTGCCTCTTTCTGTCTCAAAAAAACTTTACTTCGTATTTCTTTTTATATACATAAATGTATATATGCTGTCAACTCTGGCAGAATAATGTAGTCATCTTTACTTCAGAGATATTATTGTTTTTGTCTTTGTACCATCAACTCTAACTACAATGCCCGGCATGTGGTACTATCTTAATAAAAACTTACTGCTTTATCTTAACTTCATAAGATTATAGACCTTAAAGCTTATCTAGTCCAACCTCTTCATTTTAGAGAGGAAAAAAAGGAAATCTAAAGGAGGGAAATAACTTGCTTAAGCTCTTCTCAATAAGGCTTTGAAAACGACTTATTATTTAAGAATTCTGAGGAATAGGGGCAGCTAGGTGGTGCAGTGGCTAGAGCACCAGCCCTGAAGTAAGGAGGACCTGAGTTCAAATCTGACCTCAGACACTTAACATTCCCTAGCTGTGTGACCCTGGGCAAGTCACTTAATATCAATTGCCTCAAAAAAAATTTAAAAAAAAATTGTGAGGAATGCAATGACCATATACAATTTCACAGGACCCATAATAAACCATGTTACTTACATCCTGGCAGAGAAAAGATAGAGGCAAAGTACACACTGACCACACAAATAGGTGTTTGTATATGTGTATGTGTGTATGTAAGTATGTGTATAAGTATGTATGGGCATTTGGACGGATGTATCATGTAAGCATATTTTTACTTAGCCAATGTGAGAATTTGTTTTGCCTGGCTGTGTTTGTTTGCTACAGCATTTTGTTTTCTTTCTTTTTCACTGAAGGAGAACATGTAGATTTTTTTTAAATTAAAATTTTGAAAAAAAGAAAAAAATTAATATGAAGTATAGTAGCCCTTAGCTGCCTTATCTCTCCATTTGACAAGGAAATTGTGTTTTCTGACTGAGGCTTTTTTGGGGGTATTTTAAGCATTTTTATCATAGCAAATTTTACATGGTAAGACTTTGAGAAAGAGAGATAATTAGAATCATTATTTTCATTTTTAGAATTTTGAATTCTTCTTTAAATAGGCCATTTGTCATAAAAATGTCTTATTTTTACTTTTATCCCTTCCTTCCATATCCTGCTTCCATATTCAGGACATTGAACTTGGAAGCCAGGTTCTGCTAACCTGTGGCATGTGTGAACTCGGACAATCACTTAACCCTTCTGCTCCTCAGCATTTTAATGTTCTAAAAGAAAAAAGTGGGTTAATTCATATCTGGGATTCCTTCTGGCTTTAAATATCAAGAATCAAAGGATCAGAGATTTAGAGCTTAGAAAGGATTTTTTAAAATATCATTTAAACCATCCTGTTCATTTATAAATAGTGAAAGTAAATGTCCAAGTTGTTAAAATGACTTGCCTATCATCATACAGGTAATGAGAGTGATTTAAACCTTGGTCCTTTGAATCCAAAGCCAATACTCTTTTTACTATATCTTTTTTTATGACAATTTATTATTTGCTGTAAACTTTGCTTTATAAGATTAATGATCTAATTTCATAGAGAAGAATTATTAAATGAGTACTATACTGTCTTTTTTTGCATGAAAATAGTTGTTTGCCATGTACAACTCCAAAATTTTCTGTCTATTCTTGAAGAATGTGACAATGTGGCTTCCAAACAGTTAATGAGAGTTTTTATGAGCCTACTCTCATAATAATATTGTAAAAGAGGGAAATAAATGTTGAATTAGCTTGAAACCATTTATAGAATTTACCAGATTCTTTTTCTTTTATATTCTGCCTTGGATTTCAGTGTCATAGCCTATTTTTATATAACAATGGATTCTGAAATATAACTATGTTATTACTTAGTATAGTAGTTCATAAAGTAAGTCTAAAATTTTTAAATACTTAAAAGGGGTTTCCATAATAAATAAGCTGCTATCTTATATATTAATAAAAATTCAAAGGTAGGATTTAAAAGAATTCAGAGGTAGGATTATATATTTAGAGATACAAAGCCTTTCCTCCTTTTACAAATGAGAAAACTGAAGTTCAGGGAGATTAAAGGACTTGCTCAGTAAGTGTCTGGTTCAGGATTAGAAATCAGAATTACTTGATTACAAATCCATCACCTAATGCATTATATGTACTCTATCTAGATTCAGTTATATATTTTACTATACTAAAGTGTTTATGAGCGCAAAACATAGGGAACTGTCAAAAATGAATTGTCAATGCAGAAAGGAAGAAACTTAGTGTGGTGTCACAGAGAACTCATTAACAAGCTTAGATTGTTGAAACGACAAAAATACAAAATGCAGAATTGTACAAAAATAGGAATAAACACAGTCAATTACAGATGATTACCAAAAAATCCCCTACATATAGTAATGCCCTATCAAAACAATAAGCTAATGAAAGATGATAGAAAGGAGTTAAAGCTCCTTGATTCCTTTTTTCTTTCTTTTGCTTCTTCTAAGAAGAAAAATGTTTAGATAAGTATTTTACTTTTAGTGTCTTTTCTAAATGAATAATCTAAAGATTACACAGGCTAAAACAACGTAGTTAATAGAAACTAAATTTTAAATGAGAAGAAGGTAAGGGGCTCCTAGAATGCTTAATAAATTCAGTTTCCCTACCCCAGACAAACTAGACCTCAAAATATGGGGGAAAATAAGATGTGATTGATGAATAGTTATCAGGAATTTTGGGGAGTGGCATTGTGGTGAATAAGAAAGTACCACAAGATTGGATGTGGGCAAATATTCCAATTCTATAAAAGAAAGATTCATATTTCAAACTATAGATCAATGATCTGAACACTGAGTAAAATTATAAAACATATTACTAAAGGACCATTATTATTTAAGAGCCTTATTATTGTTATTATTATTATTATTATTTAAGAGTACTTACAAGGGGATGAAATGGCTACCATGGGCTCAAATGAAATAGCTAGAAACAAGTCATTCCAACCAATCTTATTTAATTTGTTGAGAAAGAAACCAGAAGGGTAAATGTTGAAATAGTAGAATCAGATTTTGGCAAGGCATTTAGTAGTCTTTTATGATAATTTTGTGAAAAAAGAAGGGATGATTTATACTATAAAAAATTACAGGTAGATTGGTTGAGAAAGAGTTGAACTAGAAGATATAAAGAATACTAATCTGTCATAGTGGAAAGGGTTTCTTTAACAGAAGGGTATATGCTATGTCACAAGATGATCCAATAGTAGGGTTGTGTTCAACACTTTTATGATATAACTTGCATGTACTGAAGATGGAAGGAAATGATCATTTATTGGTTGATAAAATCAGAATCCAAATAATTACAACAGGCTAGAATGGGGGGTTTGATCCAGTGAGAAAAATATTTAAATTTCTGCATGTGGATTAAAAAATTCAAATGTTTAAGTTAAGGGATGGAGATGTTGTTATAGAATAGTTTACATCTAAGAAAATACAGGGGTATCAGCAAACAACAAAATCAATATCAGAAGTATGATAGGTAAATCCAAAATGATAACATAATCACAATCTATATTAATAGAATCAGTGTCTAAAGTATGATAGCCCTTAGTCAAGTCAGACCATACCTGGAATAAGATTAGTTCTGAGTATCACATTTTAAAAGGAACCAACAACAAAATGGAATATTTTTGTGGGTAAAAAATCAATGCTGTAACATAACACTCAAAAATATGCTTTAGGAGGTCAGGTTTAATGCTTATCAGTTCTTAGCCTGTAGAAGAGAAAACTGAATAGGGACATGATGCTGTCTTCAAATAGCTCAAGTCAAAAAGAATGACGTTATCTTCTGTGAAGTTTGAGACTGTCATGCATGTTGACTTCAATTTTCATTTCATGTTGGTAGAAACTCTTCTAATTTACCTCTCCTTTGGTAGAAAAAGGTGAAGTCAAATATTTACTGAGCTAAGTCATTATATAGTAATCATCTGTCACACTGATGCAGTAAAAATGTAATGAAATGAATGCTTGCCTTAGAATGAAGAGAGATTGGGACTTGAATCTCAACTCTGACATTTACTAACCATGACCAATGGAAAAATCTTAACTTTCCTCATTTGTAATGTGTTAGTAATAACTAAAATGCCAACTTTCCCAGGTTGTGTGGATTATCAAATGAGATAACATGTGTAAAGTGATTTGGATAACCTTCAAATACCATATATGTCCACATATATATTCATCTATATACATACACATATACATATATGCACATGTACATATATAAATTCAGTTATTCATACTAGTACTATGAGCAAAGCAAAAAAAGAAAGGAAAGAGAAAAAAGGAAAACACTGACATTATTAGAAGACTTGAAAATTGACATAGAATGAATCAGGGATGTGGAGAATTGAGTACTAAGTGCGGTTCAGACAATTAGGTAAACCATTTTCAATATAATATTTGGAGAAGATTCCATCATCCTCACCTAGGGCCAGGAGGGATGCTGATTCACTGGTGTGTCATCCTTAGTCTTCTAGGAGCAATTAGTCTGAGATACCCAGACTACCTTATAAGAGACTCTGAGATCCTTGTGTGGTACTTATAAGTTTAGTAGGAGGAGAAAAGAGAAGTAAGAATACCCTAGAAAGAAGTCAAATATTGCTATAATATGAAAATTCTTATTTCTTTTAAAGTACTTGTATGTAAGAAAATTTGCTTTATTTCAAGAAATGATAATTAAATTGCTATTTCTACCAATACAGACCACAAGACTTCTGTGACTTAGTATGACATCTTTTAGAAATACTCCTAACATTAACATACCCATGAATCTTTCTGAATGTTGTTAGAGTTATACTTGGATGAAAAGTGTAGAACTGATTACCAGTCTGATGCTTGAAATCTTTCCCGTTGGGAAGAATACAGCAGAATTTGCAATTCAATGGCACAGGTTCCATGAACCCAGGTGATTGTCATATTTTAAGGGATTTGAAGAGGACATTAGTGGAGATCTATGGCACTGTGATTTTAAATGACAGCCTGACTATTGGTCCACAATACTATTAGAACATACTAGTAAAAAAGTGGGCTAAAATCCTGTAGATAAAAAATGTGTTTTTTTCATTCCATTAAGCAAACTTTCTTACATGAAAAACATATTTGCTATGATGAACACAAGCAGGGGTTAACAGTATTTCTAGTTTCATTTTACACTGAAGATGGCAACGTTGGTTAGTCTTTTAGAAAACAGCTAATTTGTTGATAAATTGCTTCTGTCACATTCTTTCAAGAGGTTGGTGGCTTGAAATAATAGGATGATCTTATTGCTCTTTCCTTCACTTTTAAGAGCTAAAGAATAATGCAGTAGACAGGGCAAGACTAGATTAAAATTGTCCCCAACAACTCTGGTTTTGCATGATCTCTTTTATCACCAAAAGCTTAAAAAAATAAAACCAGAAAAACTGTCAAAGAATGAAAACCAGAACACAGAATATCTTCAGGCTTTTCATATTTTGTACCACATCTTTTCTGCTAAGATATAGATACTTTGTAAAGTTACAAAGAACCAGCATGTTAATTGAGTATTCAAATATATCTTGAAAGGTGAAAAGAAAAATTTCATTTGTACAATGCATATCACTGCCTCCCTTTTGTGAGCCAGAACCAAAAAGTGGTGTCTCTAAGAGAATATGTCATCTTAAGAGTCTAAACGAATAAATTCATTTTGAAGTGGTATCCTTTATCAATGAAAAACATCTTTCAAATGTCACTGAGGGCTTGCTCCAGCCAATGGATTAGTTTTGAAAGAATATCAATTCATAGATTCTTAATCAATTGCTTTAACTTCAACAATAAGATACCACTGGAAATATCTTATAGCCTATATAATATCAAAGTCACATAGTGAAATGCATAAGATGTTGGACTAATAGTTGGAAAGACAGATTGAAAACACTGGCTACAAGAAGTTGAGGAAGTCCTTTAAATCTATCGACTTCAGTTTTTTTTCATTTGTGAAATGTGGAAAACAGACTTGATGAACTCTAAGGTTCCTTCTAGTTCCAAAACTTTGCTACTAAGAGAGGCTTCCAAAAAGTCTCAAATAAAGACTTACTTCTCTGCAAATTCACAGTTGATCAAAAAATTGATTCTATCAGCTATCTACTGATAAGCTAAAACTAAAGAATGACTACCAAATTTTACTCTTGGTTGGGTATTTAATTATCCCATATGAATCTCAGGGATTCTCAGAGATTTTATTTATATTCTTAGAAACTATGAGATCACTGGAAAGAAGTTTTTCTTTTCCCATAAGAAACAAAAAGGAATTGTCATTGTCATAAGAGCCTGATATTTTTTTATTTAGTCATTTACCTTGAATTCTGTAACTCACTGACTAAAGAAAAACAAAGGGCAAATAATCACCTATTTATAACAAATGGATCAGTGTTAGATGGTTTGAAAATTTTCCCATCCTTTTGTCTATTGAATATCTTTATAAATGTCATCTAAAGCTTGTTCATTTGCTATAGAAAAGGAGGGAGGAAGAAAGGAGTATTTTAGAAACAGAACAAAGGAATGGGATCTCATACTAAAGCCTAATATAATCTTTCAGTGCCCTAGGAAAATCTTTGAAATATTAGATTGCAGAAAAGATGATGACTTGCATTTGGAGGGAATGCCTTCCTTAGGGAGTTTCTAATAATAGTATTGAAATCAAAGGTCCAAGACCTATCTATTCCTACCCTATATCTTTCTTCCTTAAAGTACCAGTATATAATATAACTTAATGCTTCAGCTTTCCATTTATTCAAATAGGGATTACAGTGGTGTTAACCATGCTTGTCCTCTCATTCTTTAACAGTGAAGTTATGTGTATAACAGAGGAAAGCACCAAGTAAATTCAATTTGAGATTATTGTTAACACTCCTAAAATTTTCTCAGGAGAATGTCATGGAATTGGCTGTCCAAAATGCTTATCATAGACTGGAAAATGAGATAAATCTTCACAAATTACTATAGCAATTCAAAATTCATTGTGGAAACAAGATGAATATGGAAATATTTTTAAAAGAATTGCATAGATTTAATGTATATCAGATTGCTTGCTCTCTGGGGGAGGGGGAAGTAAGAAAAGGAGAGAGAAAAATTTAGAACAGAAATTCTTACAAAAATGAATGTTGAAAACTATCTTTACATGTATTTGGAAAAATAAAATAGTATAAAAATTCATCATGAATCTCTGCTCAAAAGTAACAAAAGATGCTTTGAACACCAGGAGAAGGTTGTCCTATCTTTATGAGTTCAAGTAAGTGCTTTTCACAGTTGATACACAAAGAGATTGTTTAAAATCTCTCTGTGATCACCCCTACCTAAAGATGTATTTTCTTTTTGAAAATTTTAGTTAGGGGTTTCTTCAGGTCTTCAAAAATGTATATTTATGCAATAAGAAGCCTAAAATAAGCTTCACGAGATAGTTGGGATGCCCTTTCTTTGATGTAATACCTGAGAAAGAAAGTCTGAATTTTCTACCTATTCTAAGGCTTAAAACATTAATAAAACAATAGAGAGATAGGAAAGAATAATGTGTCTATATAATGAACATATTTTTGTACTAGCTAAATAACTTCTTATAATGTTATAGGTATGTAAGAAGATGATGAATTATTTCTGTACCAGAGATAATCCTTCATTTCCAACTCATCTATGTTCCTTTCTACTTCTCCATCATTCTACAAGGAATCTCATTATCCTGTAGGATTCTCCTCCTTTCTTTCTGATTATAAAGTGCAATAGGAAGCTCTTCTCAAAACTTCCATTAAAGGAAATTATTCAAGTCAGCCATCTCTTAATTTTCTACCTAATACCCTCCGTAGGACTTCTCTATCATGGCCATGAAGCAGGTATGTCTTCCTCCCCTCCCTGTTTGGTGGTTTCCTATTATGCATTGTCTTGCCCCATTAGAATTTAAGATCTTTGAAGGCAGGTGCTATCTTTTTCATATTTGTATCCCTAGAGCTTAACAATCTGCCTGGGATAAAGTAGGTATTTAAAAAATGTTTGATGACTGAATAATTGTGGATCCACTGATTTAAAAAATATTATTTTCATGATATGACTCCAGAAAATACTTTTCAAGTGTGGCTGATAGATTGAGTCTCACCATTTTATATTCATGCTTCTCATACCAGAGAATCCACTTGTCTCTGCTTAGGGTACTAGGGATACAATAGGCAGAAGGAGTACCATTTGAGTCAGGTCCTATTTTCTATGACACAGCTAAAGCAAATGTTATCTCAAAGCATTTCCTGCTTTAATTCTAGCTCTGTGAACTTTACTATAATTCTGTACACTTATAAATTTAACATAATTGGATTGGCCTATCAATCTGTTATTTCCCAATTATATAACACAATACAGTTAGTGAATGAGATTTATAGATTAGGCGGCAGCAAATGTTTGTTAAAATTAAGAAAGCCCTTATTTGCATATTCTAATTAGCAGTTTATTAATCTTAAAGACATAAGGAAATTAACTGCATTTTAATCTCCTAAAATGCATCATTGTAATCCTTCATTACATTGTCTTGATAGGCACTGTGTTTAACAGTTTATATGACAGACAAAATTATGGTTGGGAGATAGAAAATGTTTTCTTTTTATTCTTTTGTACAATTGCCAGACCTTTGCTTTTGTATGTATAATGTAAGCCTGATTTAGTACATGGGGCTAGAGAGCTGGTTTCAACTGAAGTCCTGCCTCAGAGCTACAGGCAGCTGGGTGACAGACAAACCCACTTAACTTCTCAGTGATTCAGGGCTTTTCTGCAAGATATAAATTTCAGAGAATGTCAATTAACATTTGCAGACCAAGTATCTTTATTTCAGAGTTTTCCATGCCAAAGAAATGACAGGATCTCTCTACCTATCCATTTATCTCACTAGGTGTATTTCTATGACAATACATAGCTATATGGGTAGATATTCATCAATACATGTGGAAAGAGAACATTGGGAGTCAGAAGTGCTAGGTTCAGATACATGATCTTTTCAATTACTACTTTGTATTCTATTGTGACCTTTCTGACCCAACTTCTTTGGGTTTCAACTTCCTCAACTTTACAATCTGACCTCAGACATTCCATCCACTTAAAAATCTGTGATTCTATAGTCCTAAATATGTCCATACAAAAACACAAATACTGCCTCACTCTGCTTCTGTCTCAACATCTCCATAGTTAAAATTACATTTCCTGTTATGCATAAATCTGAATTAACATGACCCATCACACCTTCCAGGATAAGAAGACCAATTTAATAAATATGATCCAAAGAAAGGCATGTTTAAAGAATAAGACACTTTGATTTCTCTTAATTCTGCAACAGCTTGTTGGTGAGAATGAATGCCTGACATCTCTCCTTGTCATCTATGTTAATCTCTTCTTAAGATACTATGAAGGTTATTGTAATCATGTTTTCCCCCCAAACTTCCTTAATTTTGGACAAAGTTTGGAAAAATTATGTTGCTATCTCAAATCTTAGTTGAGATGACAGTACAAACTGTCTCAGAAGGCTAAGAGATAGCTCTATCCAAGCAAAGCATGATTACTTTTCCTAGGAACCATTCTGAGTTCTTCCTAAAATGTGGGTTTTTCCTGTCAGAAAAAAACAAGGTGGGAAATGTTCTTTGTCTATGACCTGGCTCTGCTCCAAACAGGTTGGAGTGTTTCTAGTATAGAGAAATGGGCCTACAGCACAGAGACTTATAAATCATTTGTTTTTTTCTTCTGGTGCTGTAATGAGAAGTTTTGGTCTTTTGGTCAGTGAGACCATGAATTAGCCACAGAATGCAAAAGAAATTTAGCAAAATATTGAGATAAACTTTAAGCTTTTCAGCATTTATGAGGTATGTAGATTTAAGGTTTAAAGTTAACTTATTAGTCTTGTAGGAATGAAAAAAATGAGAATGTATTCATAGTGTGGTGGATAGATGTCAATGAATATTCATAAAGAAGATATGACTTTAAAGTATTAATATTGAAACAAATAATAGTCTTATCTATCTATTGTTAAAAGGGAACTCATAGCCCATACAAGTCTGATCTCTTCATTTTATGGCTAAGGAAACTGAGATCCAAGGAGCTTACATTGTCAGTTCTAGAAAAAAAAAAGATTTTGACCAAGTTTTTTGATTCTAGTTCAAGTAAACATTCTTTCCTAAGAGACAGATTCCAATGCTTTATTAATCAAGAGTGGTATTACTGGACTATATGCAAAGACTACAAAGGCGGCTACTCGGAAGTACATTCTTTTATATATATGAAATCTGATTTTTTTGGACATATAATACACATGATTTTAGCCAAAAGGCCAAGAAGCGATGAAATCTGATTTTTTTTTAAATGGGTGACAATGAGATATGGAACTATGATTCCAGGAATATAGTAAACTCCCCATTTAGAAACCCCATCCACTGATTCATGTTGGTAGTTCATCTATAATTTATACATTCTTAGAGACTTGCTTGGGGATACTAAGAGATTGAGTGACTTCCCTGTGATCATATATCTAGTATGTATCAGGAGAAATCCAGGTTACAAGGTTGCTGCCTTAGACATGAACAAAGCAGATACTTCAAAGAGTACAGGAATGGAATCATATAGATATAGGGCTGCGAGAGACCTTTGAGGTCAGATTCAATTTTTGGATTTTATGTATGAGGAAACTGAGGTCCAAAGAAATTAATTAACCTTCCAGAATTCACAGGATAATTTAATCGGAGTATCTGTAAAATACTAATCACAATGACAGAGGGAAATACCATCCAACACTAACTCTTCTACAAAATCATTAACAAAGGATAGATGCAGAGTACATCTTATACTGCCTCCAGAAAGTTGACAAGAGGTAGGATCCGAATCTAGTTCTTTTGAGTTCAATGCTCTTTCTATTTTGGCAATATATGTCAGAGGCAGGACATGGAGTCAATTCTTCCTAACTTTAAAGTGTTCTCTCTATACACTTCACAAGGGTACCTTTCATAAAATCTGTTATGTTTCTATAATAAAGTGTATGAAATTAACACTAAAACAGAAAGAATCAAGTAATGACATTCACTTTGGTCATGTCACAGAACATGAAAATTAGCTTTATAGTCTTTATTTCTGCAAAGTAAATAGTGCCCTGTGGAAAATCAAGGAAACTAATATATTGTTGTTAGAGTTGTGAATTGATTTCAAAATTTTGTATCCCAATTTGGAAATATACCAGGAAATTTTTGCTATAGAACTATTCACACTGTTTAAGCCAATGGATTACAATTCTGAACACATATTTCAAAGAGGTCAAATGAATAAATGAAGGTTTAAAATACCCTAATATATTCACAATGCTTTTTGAGAGAAATGAGAGAGTTCCCACTGATTGGAAATATGAATATAAGAGAATATGAAAATAACAGAATATTTTTGTAAGAGTTTGTAAAGTAAAAGATAATAAATATGAGGA
The DNA here is from genome assembly GCA_023553655.1 of Myrmecobius fasciatus. NCBI lineage: Eukaryota > Metazoa > Chordata > Mammalia > Dasyuromorphia > Myrmecobiidae > Myrmecobius > Myrmecobius fasciatus. The sequence continues at coordinate 391,884 of JAJPUD010001296.1, read as the reverse complement.
ATTCCAAGAAACATGGGAAGATTCATGAGTTGAGGAAGAAAAAAGGAATTGGAGTCAAATGAAGAGAATATATGTGACTTCGATTACGTAAATTAAAAATATAATGGAATATTATTGTCATATTCTAAGAAATGGGTAAATATGATGACTATAGAAGACTTTGAGAAGAATTAAATGAACAAATGAATAGTGAAAAAAGCAAAGCTAAGAAAAATAAATGCTGAGTAAATGTAAACAACAACCATCACAAAACAATTAAAACATTGTAAAGTTACAAATATCAACAATAGATCCAAAAGAAGAAACCTCTAATTCCTTTTTTGAAGAAGTGGGAAATCCACTGGTAAAAGGATTTCACCTATTTTCAGATTTTTTTCCAATTCCTTTATCAAATTTGCCTGCTTTTTTTCTCTTCTTTTTAAAATATTTTTATATGTCATGGTTTCTTGGAGGGGAGGAAAGAAAGGTATGGAGGGGCGGGAAGTTACACATTAAAAAAAGTATAAAAAAATGCATCTCAAATAGTGTAAATAAAAAAGTTTCCAAAGGAGAAGAGTAAATGAAAACACACACATAAACACACACACACACATAAACACGAAAACACACATACACACAGAGACAAAACAAATCTAATCTGAACAATGTTCTGAGAGAATAAAAATATACTTTCCAAATATTTGAGAAAGAAGAGAATTCTAGAACATTGTAGGGCAGAATGATGAATACATAATTAAAAGTGGTCATTGAATGTGTATGAGGTATTTTTGTCTTACTGGTCTGCTTTTCCTTTGCTTTGCTTTTCACGAGGGAGTATAAAATTTCAAGGGGAGGGAGAGAAGGAGGTTACACTATTTTCAGAAATAACAGCAATGTACCAAAAAAGGACAGCAACACACCTTTATCAATAAGATTAATTCTAGATTGTACCCTAAGTTCCTAAATAAATGAAGACAAAATTTTACTTGCATATAACTGGTAGAGTTTTTTTTTTTCTTTATTGGACACAAAGCAAAATAAACTAGGCAGAATATGGACAATAGGGATTGGGGGTCATTTAATTTCATTTGGTAATAAGCTATCGTGAAAGAATATACACATTTTAATCCAGTGCAAAATACTTTAAAAATGTACTGAAATAAAATTTACTGAAATGAATTCTCTCACTAACAAATTTGTAAATCCATTCTCTTACATTTCAAATACCCAATTAAAAAACAAGAAACAATCTTTGACTTTTATCTCAAGCTATCTCCCTTTTTCCTCTGATTGATAATAATGGCAGGACTTAGGTTGCCTCTCTGACAGCAGCATAAAAGAATCTGAAATGTAATCTGAAGATGCAACTGTCAGGGATCAAGCACTAAGGCTAAAGAAAATGAATGGAAACTGGAATCCATAGCCAGCCAATATAAAAAAAATAAAACAACACAAAATAACAACTTGGAAACTCACTTAAGCAACTGAGGTTTATTGATGAGTTCAGAAGCCAAACTATCAGGTCATGTTCATTCAGAAGCAGGAGATAAAGAACTTCTTAAATCAGAATTCAAGCTACAAAACCAGGGCAACAAGACAGAGCAGAAACCAAACTAGTAAGGGACAAAAATCAGCATGCTAAGGCTATTCACTGGCCATTGTTGAGCCATCAGTATTCCTTCTCTAGCTCCTTCAATGGGGTCAGATTGGAGGGCAAGAATAAAGGAAACACAGAGTTTACACCTGATCCAGGGAACCAGACCAGGATTAAAGGTCCAGGAAGAAAGCCGAGAAGTCAGGAAAATTCTGACAATTAGTAACAAACTATAAGTTGAAGCTGTTAATAAATTAGCACAGCATGATCTCATGCTAAATGAGTCAGTATTTTCATGTCCTAAATGAAATATTTTTCTCTTATCCTATTTTAATCTAGTCATCAATCTATAGAATTCTGGAAAGAATCCCTTTTCTATTTCCCAAAAGAGAGTATATATTTGTTTCATTCTCAATTCTGACTTCTCTTCAAGGCAATGTGCTCAGGGAAAAAAAAAAGATAAGCATCAAAAGAGCAGTGTTACACAGATATTTGGCAAACCATTTCCTCTGCTTCGGTGATGATATAGGGACTGATGTTCCTGAAGCTAAACCATAAAAGATTTTTATTATATTTCTGAAAACATTTGTTTCCTTAATTATGTTTTCCAGAAAGCCTCTTCCTTAAATCTTTCAGATAATGGGACACACTGCAGGATGTCACCTCAAGTTATCACAGTCATACATCACTCAGCATTTCACTGTGTGACTGATGGGAAGTGATATGTCACCAAAGAAGAAATGACATGGTCCTATTACAACACCCCTTACCCCCACAATCTCAATGGAAAAATCCCCACTAAGGTAAGTATAGAGCTCTTTGAAAAGGATCAGATCTGAACATGTTTTCCCAAACATTTCTATTTAATTTTGGCAAACTCTGCCTGCAGCAGTGCTCAGACCTGGGGGATTTTGCAGCAAAGTTTCAAATTTCCTTTAATTCCTCTCCCAAGATAATAAGGCACACACAACTTGGGTGTGGCTGTTTTCTGACAGACTCACTTTGCTTTTACAGATTGGTTTCTTTCTTCCTCCAAGCCCCCTCTACCATTTACACAGAGTAAAATGTATGTGTTTTTAACTGCTCTTTAATTTTCATAAGCCCCAAATAACATATGGTTGTTTACAAAGATCTAATGAGCACATTTACCTAAATATGCTTTCACGGTTCTGAAAACATTAAAATTAAAATGCAAATTATAATGTGGGCACAAGAATGAAGGGGAAACAATTTTAACCAAACTGCCTGCCGGCTTCTGATTTCTTTTTCCTCTGCCTCTCTCTAGCTCCTGTTCCAATGAAGAATGAGCTAAATAAAAATGAGAGATCAGATGCTGTGTGCTTCTGGTGTCTTCTCTGAATGTTATTCCTTTAAGGCAGTATTTACAAGTGCTTGTAGAATGGAGAAAATTGATAAGCAAAAGAAACAAATAGTTGAAAAAAAAGGCAAAATGGAAGAATGAGTATGTTGCATTTTCCAAGAGTAAATGGAATCTGTGAGAACAGATCAACAACTAAGGCAAACAAAGCGAATATTATTAAAAACCAGTAATATCGGTCCAATCCTCCATGAGCTATTTGACATTATCTTTCTCATTTATCTGTGTGAAAATTAACTGCTAAATGGCTACAAATGATTCTGATGTTGTGATGGGATTGCAAACAGAAAAGGAAAAAAAAAATCACTGGTGTATAGTGACATCTGAATTCTCATCTCATCTGAAAGTATAGCAGTGGAAGATTCTAAAGGAACATGTATCTCAGGTTCATTATCCCACTATTACCCTCAATGCTGCTCTCTCTTTTACTCTCACATATCCAATTACTTGCTAAACCCTGTCATTTTCATTTTTATGATACCTCTCACCTCCTACCCATCCTCTCAACTCACAGACCTACTTCATAAGTTAGAGCCCTCATCACTTTTCACCTCATCATTACAACAGCCTTCTAATTGTTCTCTTTTTCTCAAATATCTTCCCCACTCCAGTCTATTTTATATACTGATAGAAATTTAATTTCCCTTATGCATGAATCTGACCATGTGATCACCCAGCTCCAGGGGTTTCCTATTGCCTCCAGGAACAGGGGTTCTTAACCTGGGGTCTGTGAACTTTTTTAAAGTACTCAATGGTGTTTCAGTATTATGTGTTTCCTTCATAATTCTACGAAATGTATGCATTTAAGAATATTATTCTTTAAAAGCATTATTCTGGAAAGGGTTTCATATGTTTCACCTGACTGCCAAAGGGGTCTGTAATACAACATAAATGAAAAACTCTTTCTGTAGAATAAAATACAAACTTCTCTGTTTATCCCTTAAAGCCCTATACAAGTTTGTAAATAATGTTTTTTTCTAGCCTTATTTTTGACTTGCCCTTTCACATTCTGCAATTCATGCACACCCTTTCTCTCTGTTCTTCATACATCTCATTCCCTTTCTCACGGGTATACCTCTGCCCTTGCAATTCCCAATGCTTTGAATATATTTCCTTCTAAATTCTATCTCTGAGTCCTTTATTTTCCTTTTAAAGACAGCTCTTGCACTATATTGTTCATGAAGCCTTTCTTAATCCTCTCAACTATTTGCACCCTCCATCCCAAACTACTTTGTATTTAATTACTATGTATATATTTACTTCTATTAACTTTATGTTGTATTTGTATTTTATATGTACTTGTTATCTTGCTTATTAGAATATAAGCATGTTATGGGGAAAAGATTGCTTCATTCTTTGCCTTGAATTCATTCTTTGCACTGAACAAATATCTGTGAAGCTGAGTGATTGGTGTAACAGTTATTTGGGTAAAATGTGGACACTGTGCATCAAATCCCTATAGTAATAGAAAACTCCAATCTCTAATTCACATCTCACATTACAACATCAAGTTGTAAAGAAATATAACTTCCAAAGTTTATAGTAACTTACTTGTATTCTCTTCCAAGACAGCAAACTCAAGTGCTGCAATAAGTATTACATTGAAGTGATACAATCTGTTATGCAGACATTGGTTGGGAAGGCAGGATGCTACCATAATAGAGACATCATACCTATAATCAATGGCAATCTGTTTTCTATTTTTTTTTTTGCTTTACTTGAAGATACACTGTAAGATATGGCTCAGATCATGCTAATTGTTATCCCTTGAGTAACTTTAATGTATGTAGAAAAACCACTCAACTGTGTTTGTTCTTTCCAAGTCATGGAGGCTGAATATTTGTCTGAATCCACAATATAGACATATAGAGCAGGTCTAGAGAAGATAATCTGTGGCCTAAAAAAGTCATTATATGACTAGATGGGGCAATAGAGTACTAGGCTTGTAGTCAGGATGGCTCATCTTCTTGAGTTCAAAACTGACCTCAAACATGTCCTAGCTGTGTGACCCTGGGCAAATCACTTTACCCTGTTTGCCTCAGTTTCTTCATCTGTAAAATGAGCTGGAGAAGGAAATGGCAAATCACTCCAGCATCTTTGCCAAGAAAGCCCAAATGAGATCATGAAGAGTCAGATGTTACTGAAAATAATTGAACACTAACACAGGGAAGTTTTTACTCATTTGTTCATTCATTCATTCATTTATGATTCTAGGTCATCTTTTTCCTAAAAGACTCTTGAGATACCACTAGAGAGATGAGTCCTCACCAGGGGTTTAGGTCTTCCATAAGGTAGACTTGGAGTTCTGTTGAGTTTTATTATCCATATATAGTCAATTTTTCTGTTTCTCTCCCCAGCTCTAAACTCTTCCCATGGCATTCAGTTAGGTACTAGATATCACCACCGGATATGTCATCATTATCTAAATTGAATATCTAAAAGTGAATATGTTAAAATTTGTAGTGGAGCTGAAACCTTGGTGCTGTCCTCTTTAATTCCATATTTTTGTAGATGGCACCTCTTTTCCTTTCATTATGTTTGAGCAACCCTCAAAGTCACCTTTGATTTATCCTGGTCATTCACTACTTTTCTTCCACCAATTCAGGATATATTCATGTTCTAGCTTTACATATGTAGTGCTTCTCACATCTGTTATATCATTTGAATTCCTATTGTCACCACCATACTTCAGGGCTTTCCCATTGAAGACAAGCTTCCTAATTGATCTTTTTGTTCAAAGCCCTTCCTTAATAATCATAAGATTAATTATAAGCATATTACTCCTCTATATTAAAATATTTCCAGTAAATCAACATTAATTAATGAATAAAAGCTTAAATGTCTTCATTTGGCCATCAAACCCCTCCATAATCCAGTATTAATCTGTCCTTCTAGCTATCAGACTACAAGACTTTGTGTATTCCATGCTTCTACCAGAATTGATTACTTATCACCTCTGAAAATTACCCCTTATTTTTGACCTCTGTAACTTCATTTTAATTGTTCTTTAAACCTAGAATATCTCTCACACTTCCACTAAGCCCATTGAAATACTACGTTCTTAAATCAAAGTAAAATACATTCTTTTTATGAAATTTCCTGATACCACCAGTCAAAAATGATCTCTCCCTCTTTTTGTTGTTGTTGTTGTTGTTATTGAGGCAATTGGGGTTAAGTGACTTGCCTAGGGTCACACAGCTAGAGAATGTTAAGTTCCTGAGGCCAGATTTGAACTCTGGTTCTCCTGACTTCAAGGCTGATACTCTATCCACTGTGTCACCTAGCTGCCCGTTTCCTTCTTTTTTTAAAGAGACAATCAGAGTTGTGACTTTCCCAGGGTGATATAATTAATAAGTATCCAAGGTCAAATTTAAACTCGGATCCTCCTGATTCTGGAGCTGTTTGCTTTATCCACTATATAACCTAGATGTCACATTTCTCCCTCTTTTGATAATCATAGCATTTAATTTCTCTTAGTATTTATATTTGTGTTTACATTATTTATTGATAAGTGATATCTAAAAGAGCATGAGTTGAGGATAATAATCTTCCTATCATCTATATTTCTCTGGATTGGAATCCACTGTATCCCCAGGAAAGCTTATTTCAGAAAACTAGTCATCCTGTGAGACTGCATCAGTCTTGATACTTATGCTTTATCATTACTCTCAGAAATATCTGTCCTATTATTTGTAGGGTTGGAGGACTGAGAAAGTTCTCAAAACCTGGCAATTCTTTAGTTAATATTAGCTGCCCTCCTTTAGTGTGAATTTTATCATCTCTGTCTTCTTGCATTGGATACCTTCTCATCCCATTTTCTGCTTCCTTCTGTTTATTATATTCACCATTAAGCTCTTTGAGGGTAGGTGCTATCTTTCTTTTCATATCAGTATCCCCAACATGTAGCATGATGCCTGGCATATAGTTGACTCAATAAATATTCTGATATGGTAATAATTATATCTCATTATTTCTTTTTATACCTACCATCAAACACATTGCTATGCAATGATTACAATAGATATTTAATAAAAAGTTTGTTAAACTAAACAGAAAGGAAAAGACTTAAGCAAGACCAAGTTTGAGGGATTTTTAAAGAAAATTTCTGAACTGAATATGAAGCTGGGCTAGATGAAATATAATGTCCCTTTTTTACCAGAATGTTCTATGATCCTAGATAATCAAAACTTAACTTGTTGAAAATAATTGCTAACAAACAATTAGCATTAAGTAGGGCTGGAGGGCTAGAGCTATGGTAGAACAATTTAATAAATAGTTGTTTAATTGAATGTTTGAAAACATGGGAGACATCAAAAAAGAATTCATGGAAAATTTTTAATTTTTTTCTTTTTAATTCTGAACATAACTATCAATAAATATAAACATTTACAAAGAACAAAGAAAGAGGTTTTTGTACAGAATATGATTAAAGTAGCAAGAGAGCTTCTCTGTGTTCTCTTTATATTTTATCATTTTCTTTTGTTCATTAAAGAAAAAAGTTTTGCTTTTTGTATATACTTATGGGTGAGAAGCAGTATGATATAGTGGATAGAGAACTGACATTTAATTCAAAAAGAAATAGGATCAAGTATTATTACCTCTGATGTATACTGGCTATGTGACCCTCAACATGTCTCATTGTTCTAGGTAATTTCTAAAAATATAAATTGCTGATAAGGATCCAAGTTGTCATAGTAGAAAGTAGTCCTTTATCCAGTGGTTCTTTATACTAATGAATGCACAGGAAAGTCTCTATCTCTACTTCTTTTAACCTATGTTTGCATTCCCACCTAAGCACCCTAGTAGAATCCCTGCCTTTTAACAAATAACTGTCTGACAAAAACGTCAACACTATGACCATGCTTAAAAAGGATTAATAAACAAGAAACCTAGGATGATTAAAAAGTCTTGGTTTTGTCCCTTATTCCCTGTAAATTCATGGGGAATCACTTAAACCACCTGAGTCTCCATTTCCTTATCTCTAAAGCTGGAATAATTGACAGGGAAGAGCCAAGAGGGCAGAAAATCAACAGGACATTGCCTGAACTCTTCCTGGCTTCCCTTAGAACCAACACTAGATAAAGCCTCTGAATGGATTTTGGAGAGAAAGAACCTAAATATTCAGAGTGCAAGAATTTTCAGCTTAAGATATGTTGGATTTTAGAAAATGTCTGTCTCAACTGGACAAGGAGGGAGGAAGCCTGGTATGGGGAGGTCCCAATGTAGGGAATCTAACAGGAGGCTCTTAGCCAAAATATAGTCTCATTGGTTACTCTTCCTGTTCAGAAGGCCAGATCAGAAGAGTAGCTGTGAGATCTCCAATATACCCACAGAAGGCAAGCTGTGAGCCCCTAAACCCCAATATAACAGGCAGGACTTGGCCAGACTACTCAGCACAGCAGGACAGCCAACAACACTGGCTTCAATGCAGTCACCACTTACCTCCTGAAAGAGACCCCAAGATAAAAACTTCAAGGAATATTGTAGCTAAATTCCAGAAATTTCAGATTAAGGAGAAAATACTGCAAGCAACCAGAAAAAAAAAAAAAAGAAAAAAAACACGCACACACACAAAAAAATAGGAATATCAGGGAACCAGAATCAGGATTGCCCAATACCTAGCAGCTTCCTAATTAAAGGATCAGAGGGCCTGGAATATGATATTCTGAAAGAAAAGGGAGTTTGGACCACATCTAAGAATTAACAACCCAGAAAAATTAAGAATGATTTTTAAGGAGAAAAGATAGATATTCAATGAAATAGGTGATTTTCAATTATTTCTAATGAACAGACCAGAGCTGAACAGAAAATTTGATCTCCAAATGCAAAACTCAAGAGAAGCATAAAAAGTTAAATGGAAAGAATATGTTTTTTTTTAAGTTAAAATGTTTGCATCTCTATAAAGGAAGAAGATACATGTAACTCTTGAGAACTATATCTTTCTCAGGGCAGTTAGAAAACTATACTTAGAGGGTGTAGTTACAAGTTGACTTTAATGTGATGATATAAAAAAGAATTTAAGGGTGAAAAAGGAATTATATGAAGAGAAGAGGAAAGGGGAGGTAAGATTGGGTAAATTACCACACGAAGAGGCACAAAAGGCCTATTATAGTTGAGGGAAAGAAGGGAAGGGAATGAGCATTGTTTGAGTCTTAATCTCATCACATTTGGCTCAAAGAGGGGGTAATACATATTAGTTTGATATAGAAATTTGTCTCATGACAAATGAAATTTCATGACGCAAGTTCATTACGCATTAAATGGACGAATACTTACAAAAATATAGATTGCCCCAGATTAACAGAGGAGGACACAAATTACTTAAATAGTTCTATTTTTGAAAAAGAAATTGAACAAGCCATTAATGAACTCCTTAAGAAAAAATCTTCATGGCCAGATGGATTTACAAGTGAATTCTACCAAACATTTAAAGAACAATTAATTTCAATACTATATAAACTATTTGTAAAAATAGTTAAAGGAATCCTACCAAATTCCTTTTCTGATACAGATAATGGTGCTGATGGTACCTAAACCAGGAAGAACCTAAAGAGAGAAATAAAATTATAGTAGACCAATTTCCCTAATGACTATTGATCCAAAAATCTTAAATAAAATATTAGCAAAGAGATTATAGCAAATTATCTCCAAGATAATACACTATGATCAAGAAGGATTTATACCAGGAATGCAGGGCTGGTTCAATATCAGGAAAACTATCAGCATAATTGCCCATATCCATAGCCAAACTAATAGAAATCATATAATTATCTCAATTAATGTGGAAAAACCATTTGAAAAAATAAACATTCATTCTTATTAAAAACACTAGAGAGAGCACAAGAATAAATGGAATTTCCCATAAAATGCTAAGTAGCATCTATCTAAAACCATCAGCAAGCATCATATATAACAGGAATAAGCTAGAAGCATTTCCAATAAGACCAAGGATGAAACAAGGTTGCCCATTATCACCACTATTATTCAATGCTGAACTAGAAATGTTAGTTTTAGTGCTAAGAAAAAGAAATTGAAAGAATTAGAGTAGATAATGAGGAAACAAAATCTCCACTCTTTGCAAGTTATATGATGACATACTTAGAAAATCCTAGAGAATCAATTTAAAAACTCCTAGAAATAATAAATTTAGTTAAGTTGCAGTATATAAAATAAACCCACACATCATCAGTATTCCTATGTGTTACCAACAAAACCCAGCTGCAAGAGATACAAAAGGGAAATCCCATTTAAAATAAATGTAGATAATATAAAATATTTGGTCTACTTGCCAAGACAAAGCCAGGCATTACATCAATAAAGTTACAAAACATTTTTCATACAAGAAGTTAGATCTAATCCAGTACTCATTGGTAGGCTGAGCTAATATAATAAAATGACAATTTTACTTAAATTAATCTACTTCTTCAGTGCCATACAAATCAAACAACTAAGAAATTAGTTTATAAAGTTAGAAAAAATATTAACAAAATTCATCTGGAAGAATAAACGATCAATAATTTCAAAAGAACGGCAGCTAGGTGATGCAGTGTATAAAGCACCAGCCCTGAAGTCAGAAGGACCTGAGTTCAAATCTGGTCTCAGACACTTAACATGTCCCAGCTGTGTGACCTTGGGCAAGTCACTTAACCCCAATTGCGTCAGAAAAAAAAAATTAAGAGAATTAATGGAAAAAATGCAAAGGAAGGTGACCTAGCTGTACCACACCTAAAACTATATTATAAAGCAGTGGCCCTCGTTTACTGCTACCCTTCTAATCTTGTCTGCATTCATTTTGTTTGTACAAAAACTTTTTAACATGATATAGTCAAACTTATCTATTTTGTGATTAATGATGACCTCTAGTTCTTCTTTGGTCACAAATTCCTTCCCCCCTCCACAGGTCTGAGAGGTAAACCATCCTACATTATTCTAATTTGTTTATAATATCATGCTTTATGCCTAGATCATGAATCCATTTTGACCTTATCTTGGTATATGGTGTTAGGTGTGGGTCAATGCCTAATTTCTTCCATACTAGTTTCCAATTATCCCAGCAGTTTTTGTCAAATAGTGAGTTTTTATCCCAAAATCTGGGGTATTTGGGTTTATCAAACACTAGGTTACTATTGTCATTGAGTATTTTGTCCTGTGAACCTAACCTATTCCACTGATCCACTACACTATTTCTTATCCAGTACCAAATGGTTTTGGTGACTACTGCTTTATAATATAGTTTTAGATCTGGTACAGCTAGGCCACACTCATTTGCATTTTTTTACATTAATTCCCTTGACATTCTTTACCTTTTGTTTTTCCAGATGAATTTTGTTGTTATTTTTTCTAGGTCAGTTAAATAATCTGTTGGGAGTTTGATTGGTATAGCACTAAATAAATAGATTAGTTTAGGTCTGCTGGTCATTTCTTACAGAACAATAATATTCCATGACATTCATATACCATAATTTATTCAGCCATTCTCCAGTTGATGGGCATCCATTCAGTTTCCAGTTTCTAGCCACTACAAAAAGAGCTGCCACAAACATTCTTGCACATATGGGGCCCTTTCCTTCTCCTATGATTTCTTTGGGATATAAGCCCAATAGAAACACTGCTGGGTCAAAGGGTATGCACAGTTTAATAACTTTTTGAGCATAGCTCCAAATAGCTCTCCAGAATGGCTGGATCCGTTCACAGCTCCACCAGCAATAAGAAACTGGAAAATTAGTGGATGTCCATTGGTTGGAGAATGGCTGAATAAGTTATGTTATTTGAATGTAATGGAATATTATTGTTCTATAAGAAATGATCAGCAGACTGGTTTCAGAAAAGCCTGGAAAGACTTGCATGAACTGATGCTAAGTGACGAATATTGTACACAGTAGCAACAAGATTATGTGATGACCAGTTGTGATGGACATGGCAGTTTTCAACAATAATGTGATTCAAGGCAGTTCCAATAGACTTGTGATGGAAAGTGCCATCTGTATCCATAGAGAGACCTATGGAGATTGAATATGGATCAAAGCATAGTATTTTACCTTTTGTTTTTGCTGCTGTTGTTTATTTGTTTTTTTTTCTCACATTTTTCACCTTTTGATCTTATTTTTCTTGTGCAACATGACGAATACAGCAATATGTTTAGAAAAAATGCACATGTTTACCCTAGATTGGGTTGCTTGCTTTCCATGGAAGGGGGTAGAAGGAAAGAGGGAGAATAATTTGGAACACGCAGTTTTGCTAAGGTTAAAACTATCTTTGCATGTATTTGGAAAAATAAAAAGCCACTTAAAAAAAGAAAACTGCAATGATTATACTTGAATTGCCTATTTCATAGGACCATTATAGGGCAAGTCCTTAATAAATTAGAATTAATCTTTAATTTCTAATTCATTTTATTTATATTTTAAATTGTATTTGTCCATATTTATATCACATATAAATATAACAAATTTATATTTATATTTCTCTTACTTCTCATACAGACTAAGCATTCAATATATGTAAAGGTCCAAGTAGGTACTTGGAAAGCTACACTTGAATCCCTCAAGAAGTTTGCATGGAGAAAGTTTAATTTAACATTCAGCTATGTCCTAGCTATGTTTAGCTTAGAAAGGAGGAGCTGTCCACACTTGCCAAGTTTCTTCCTGTCCTTTGAAATGACTTTTTTCTCCAAGATAATATTAAGTAAGATTTGTAGCAAAGAAAATATATATTAAAATTTAGCCTGGATTAATATCTCAGAATTGAGCACCATGTCACATTTGGCATACTGTCCAGGACAAAAGAGTTTTTATTTGGTCCTATATTCTTCTCTGGTTAGACCCTATTTGGAATATTATTATTCAGTTCTGGCTGCTCTCTCTTTGCCAACTTCCATCACTATTCAAAATAGTGCTCTTTCTTTAGTACTCTTATTTCACAGGGTTTTATTTTAGGAACTTTACTTAATTATATATCACAGCTAAGAAGCATATCTAGATAAATTGCCATTCACTTTAGGTAAACCAGATACAGAAAGATTAAACACCTGGTATTATAACAGGACTTGTGAAGGTTGTTAAAAAACAAAACAAAACAAAACAAAACAAAAACCTTAAGGTTTATTACCTCAGTCTAGTGATGACTCAGAATACCATGATCTTGGAAGAAATAAAATTGCAGATGATAGAAAGCTCAAGAGAAACGTGTAAGATAAGCAAAATATAGAGTATTCCAATAGTGCTATTGAGCATTCATAGCTTAAAACTCCATAAAGCCTTTTTAGAACACCTTGTATATACAGTAGTACATTGTTAGATATGTTTTTCACATTAAAAATGGAATAAGCTTTTACCTTTGACACGTGATCAGAAAAGGAGGTAAACCAGTCATGTCCTAAGAATTAAATGAGGCATGAGCAGACCCAATGCTATACAAGTTTTGTAAAGATACTCAAAGAACCAGAGGAAGAAGTGTTGCCAGAATGATTGGACAATGATTCCCAGAAAGTTATAGACAATGATAGCACAAGGTAAGAAGGAAGGAGGTATTAAAATATTTATACTGGGGGAGAAAGTTCTCATATAGATTAGACTGTGCACCTAAATACTCAAGTAATATTACCAATATATTTTACAAATAATAATTTCTTAATTTTAATTTTCATTCATTCATTTCATTCATATTTTAGTGTTATATGGCAACACAAATGGAACATCTGTCATTATTGAAGTTTGAAGTAACACTTCTTTAAAATGATTACTTCTTGGATGTAGAGAATTCAGATGAAATTTGTTATGGCTTGTTTTTTAATTACAAAATGTTAATTGTGCCAAAAGTTAATTGTGAACTCACTACAAATTGGAAGGAGAATATTTTAAGTTAGAAAAGTACTGTTAAAAATTTCAGGAAGGCAAGAAGTATCCATGGTATTACTTGACTGGGTGGGCCAAGAATAAGAACATGAAGGAACTGACAAGGATATTTGAAAGATAGAAGAGTAGCCATTTTCAAGCTTCAAACAAAATTCAGCTTTTCATTTTATATATGAGATTAGTTTCAACAAAGTTTGAATGGACTGAATATCAGAGACAACCACACATAGGCTGACTTAAAAGTTCCTAGTATTCATTATTCAGTCAAAGTTCTCTACAGTGAGAGGTAAGACTTGCATATTCTATCAAAAACCAAACATCACAAGCCTGCCTGCTCTAATTCATTTAGCACACAACTTTCATAATGATTATCCTAAACCCATCCCTGAGCACCCCATCCCATCAGCAAATTCCACTAGGTCCCTATTATTTTCAGATCAGAGAAAAACTCTTCTGCTTAGAATTTAACATTCTTTACAACTTGTCCCTGTCCTCCCTTTTCAATCTATGCTTTTCAATTTTTATACATTACTGCCCTCCATCCACTCTCAAATCCATACTACATACCTGTTTCTTTTTGTACCCTAATAGGAAATTGTGAAGAATAGGTTACATACATTAAGATAGTTTGAGCAAAACGTAGCATTTGGTTTTGGAAATGAAATATTCTGCCTGAATTCAGCAAGCAAAATCCCCTTATTTTTCCTTTTGTGTTACGTAACATGTAAGTGAAAAACTACTTGATAAAAGTATGCTTTTGAGGTAGAACCAATTGTAGAGCTGGTACCCAGATGAGGAATACAATTTCATATTTTTTTAAATTGCTCTTTAATGTAACGATCCTAGACAATTCTGAGGGACTTATGATGAAAATGGCTATCCTCCTCCAGAGGAAAATAAATCTGAAAGAGTCTGGATGTAGATCATAGAATGCTTTTTTAAAACACGATTTTTTTCTGGTTTTTATTTTTCTGCTCCATCTTCTGTTTTGCAACATGGTTATTATCAAAACACATTTTTCAGGAATTCATATGTATAATCAATACCAAATTGCTTGCCTTCTCAAGAAGGGGGAGGGAAGGAAAGTAATTTGCAACTCAGAGACAGAGATAGACACAGAGAGAAAGAGAAAAATTAAAATATATACCTTGAAGGGTATAGCACCCTCCAAAATCTATAAAGAGATAAGTGGGGAGGGATAGGTGAAGGGTTAAGCAAAGGGTTCTGGAAGAAGATAAGGGAGGGATCTATAGTTGGGAAGAGGTTAAGTAACAGCAGGCAAGTTAGGAGCAGACAAAGCAGAAGAGTTAGTAGGGATAGGAAAAAAAGAGATATACACAAACACTACAAAAAGGATCAGGAGTAGAATTTATTAGGAAAAAAAGTAGGTCTAGCTAAAATTAATCTTAGAAAAAGTCAAACAAAGATTCCATCAAGGGAGAAATCTATACTATATGTAACTCATACTAATATTGTTTTTAGATGCATGTTTACATATGAGTAAATGCAATGTGTATATATAAACACACATGCATTTATCTATGTGTAAAAATCATTATATATACACATATATTTGTGTGCACACAATTATATGTAGATATGTATGCATGTTGCTCCATGTATGTGTATAGAAATTATATATGTATAGGTTTGTGAGTGGGTGTAAATATATGTATGTATACATATGTGTGTATATGTTTATATATTTATATATATAAACATTCCTGTGCTTAACTGTAGCCTCCTTGGGGAAGGTAGGGGGGGATGAAAGGGGAAAAAACAATAAATTAAAAAAGTGCACAGCAGAGAACAAAAGTATAGCGAGAGAGGAGACAGAGACAGAAGCACTCTTATCCTAGCACTTGTTAGAGGGTGGGGCACTTGGTTTGGTGTTCTAGGTCAGAGGGGAGAGCTAAAGTAAAGCTAGAGGAATCATCCCCACCCTACGATTAGAAATCCTTACAGTAATACTTCTCATGACAAAAAAAAATCTGAACTAGGAGAGAAGAACCCCACCATAGAAACTTACTATGGAAATAATGAAGACTGGAGGTTCATCATTAGAGGAGGACATTGAAGTAAAATAAAGTTTCTTTTATTCCAAAAAGTAAAATTAAATTGTTCCTTGACCAGAGAGAATTTATAGAAGAACTCAGAAGAGAATTTAAAATCAAAAGAGAGACATTGAAGAAAAACTAAGAAGAAAAAAAAACAGAAAAAGGAAGAAAAAAAAAGATATGAAAAAAGTTAACCAACTAGAAAAGAAAATATAGAGCCCTAAAGACAAAGGGGAAACCAATGAAGCTATGAGACTAAGAAATAATAAAGCAGAATATAAAGAATTAAAAAAAATAGAACAGAGAGTGAAACATAAGAAAAACAATAGATCTGGAGAAGAGATCAGGAAAAGAAAATATAAGAATAATTGAACTACCTGAAAGCTGTGACCCAAAAAGGATCTTGATCTCAAAATGCAAAAAATAATCCAAGAAAATTCTCCTGGAATGATAGAACATGAGCGGAAATTAGAAATAGAAACAAATCCCACCAATTACCACCTCAACTAGATTCTTTGTGGAAAGTACATAGGAATATTATTGTCAAATTTCAAAATTCCCAGTTCAAAGAGAAAATTTTGCAAGAAACAAAAAAACAATTCAAATAAACAGGAGTTATCATTAAAATTGTTCAGAACTTATCAGCATCCACAATAAAAAGACTATAGATCCTGGAATCTTATAAACCAAAAATCAAAAGAACTAGGTCTGTGGCCAAAAATATATCCAGCAAAATTATCCATAATATTGAATTTTTAAAAAAGACATTCAACAAGCTTTCAAAGTTTAATGACTTTCTTTCAATCAAACCCTAATTCAGTAGAAAATTTTAATATATAAGAACCAATATCAACGATCAGTTTCAAAGGAACTTATCATGGACAAATTATGTGTGTTTTTTACATGGAAAGATATATCATATGTTTAAGATTGACATCAGCAATTGGGTAGCTCAAAAGAAAGATCGGGGTAGAGTTGAATATAATCTGACTTTAAAAAGCAAAACTGCCTAGGAAAAGATAAAAATAGTAATTCTGTTAAACAAATGTATGCTTTTACACAGGGGAATGTGCTATATACTAGAAAAATATGGGACAAATTCCCACATCATCCTGACTAACAAATTTTACTTACTCTGTCTTCAGAAATAGTTCAGGAAGTAAATAATTCCAAAATTATTCTAATGCAGAAGCACTTGGATAAAATTAGCTAAAAACTAGGTCTCTTACATTTTAGTCTCCTAGAAACAAAAGGAATAATCCACATTTATATATATATATATTAATTGATTGTGCTGAAAGTAGCAATATGTTTTTTTTAATATTTCTAATAATCATTTCCTTCTGTTAAAATCAGTTACATGTGAAATTACCTTTTGAATACACAACCAATGGTAAGCATAAAGTAGATCAAACAAACTAATTTTGCCAATATATCATTTTATAAAAGTAGTAATTAGGATTATAGCACCTAAAATATGTTGTGTTTAAAAATTATGTCTATTATTTGTCTAAAAATTATGTCAGACTAATGCCCTAAGTTATTTTTTCTCAATCCAAAATGAGTTTATGGATATAATAATTTCATATTAATTAAAAATAGTATAAAGATTCACTTCCAAAGTATAAAAGATAAATTCTCCATGGACACAAGCTATAAGCAATATGCTTATTTTTATCATGCTGTGACATCAGTGATTATGACAACAGGGGTATGATCTACTGCTTAGTGGACTGGTGATCAGCTATCTCAGGTCATTCATAACAAGTATCCATAATTATTTAGAAGGTACATCTTTGCATGTAGATGCTCATTTCAGTGAATTAAGGGAGTAATGTTTAAGTGCTAATTTAAAATTTCTCAAATTTCACTGAAACTGGATACGAATCTCTTGAGAGATATTATGAATATAAGCACATGAAAGAAAAAAATCCTTTTTTTTGTTTTTATAATAGTTTGACTCACTGTTTCCTATATATAGCAAAATTACATGGGTATACAGACAAATCTAAATATGAACAATGACCCCCAAGAACATACTCTTTGTCCTTAGCAAAAATGAAAGCTTTTAATAGAAGGTACCTGGAGACTTTGAAAAATATTAACATTTTGGGCAAGGAGCCAGAACGTCTGAATTTGTCCACGTATTTTATTTAAGTGAGTGAGAGACGAAAAGAGAAAGAGAGAGAGAGAGAGAAGAGAGAGAGAAATCAGAGAGAGAAAGAGAGAGACAGACACACAGACACACAGACACAGACAGACATACACAAAGAAAGAAATAAACAGAGACAGAAACATAGACAGAGAGGGAGGGAGGGAGGGAGGGAGGGAGGGAGGGAGAGAGAGAGAGAGAGAGAGAGAGAGAGAGAGAGAGAGAGAGAG
>JAJPUD010001296.1:335654-373541 GCA_023553655.1 Myrmecobius fasciatus | reverse complement strand
AGAGAGAGAGAGAACTCACAATAATCTTTTTAAGAAACTGAATGAAGATTCTAATTCCTAGGAAGAAAAGTAACCTGGTGTAGTGGATTAATTCTTAAGCTTAGAGTCAAGAACATAGTAAAAATATTCCTCAGACTGTTACTAGTTTTATGGACTTTAAGCAAGTCATTTCAGTTCACAACTAGAATTCTCTCCCTCTTAATCTTTGATTCCTGACTTAATTGGTTTCTTTTAAGTTTTCTTCTACAAGAAGCAAATCCTAACCCCTCTTCATGTTGGTTCATTCCTTCTGCTAACTATCTTTAATTTAATCTGTGTTTACCATGTTTGGACAAAGTTTCCTACATGTGATTTCTCCCATACACTAAGAGATCCTTGAGAAGAAGAATTATTTTGTTTTGTTTAACTTTTTTTTTGCATCCTTTGTACAAAGCAGAGTGTCTGATATATACTAGGTACTTAACATTTATTGAATGACTCATTGAATTCCTCTTCTCAAGGAATTTTTTTTATCATTTTCTTCTTGATATTCTCCACAGAACTTAACACATTGTCTTGCACATAACTGCTCAATAATTCTTTTATTATTTTTAATTAAATTGATGTAGGAATGGAGAAGTCACTGCTATATAAACTGAAGTTGCCTCTTAATTACTTATAAGGTCAGGTAATCTCACTTGGTGAGGAAAGTATCACCTGGAAACTGACTCTGTAGACTAATATCTAGAAACAACTGAGGAACATAATGATTCATTGACTATTTCATTATTAAAGTATTTAGCATTTTTTATAGAATGTGAGAGGAAGTAACATTTGTCTAACATTCTGATACTTTAACAAATTTAGCAAACATTTCTAAGTGCCTTTTATAATGATGGGAATACAGACAAAAATGACAGCACTCAAATAGCTAACATTCTATTATTTAAAGTTTATTTCAACGTAATACTTTCAAACTGTTTAATTGTTTTTTAAAGGTAGTTATTTATTTAATTAAATGGCATAGGTTGATTCAAAATACAGGAAATATTCCCTATAATTAGAGCTATTCAAATATCAAATATATAGCCTTTAGAGACAGTGCACTTCCCACTACCAAAAAGCTTCACTTAAATATTGAATGCCATATTAGGTGAGAATGTTGTTTAGTTCTTGCTCACTTTGAAGGAAACTAAGATTTTATATATATATATATATATATGTGTATGTGTGTGTGTGCATTTACATGTACATCTATGTATGTGTACATACATTATAAATGTATACATCTGTTGTATGTGCAGAAACACATATTCAAAATCTTGAAATCTTGGAACTAAATGTCTAAAACTGACAATTCAATTCAGCAAATATTGACTACTGCAAGAATACTCACAATTCAAGCATTATGACTCAGGGATTTGCAGAATACACACTTATTGCTATGTACTTAAGTTTAGTTATTAAGTCCTTATGTTTCAGCACTACTTTAGTGCTGTTAAACACTTTGCAATGGACATGGATGCAGAAAAACTAAAGCAATCATTTTGAATCCCCATTTTTTGTCAATAGCTCTATAGACAGACCCATTCCTATGCTATAGATCTATTACAAAATGTAAATGACAAGATAGCTGAGTAACCGATATCAAATCTACAATGTCATTCTATATTCAGGGAGACTAGTTTTATTAGATTAAGTAAGATTCAGTGAGATTAGTAAAAGGAACTGTCATTTATTACAGTCTCACATTGAGGTTTAGGGAGAAAGGAAATAAATAATCATGAAAAGGTAAAAGATGAATCATTTCCCACAGCCAAGATATTCAATTCATCAGTCTTTGCACTAATTGAGATAAAATGTGTTATTTGCCAATCAATAAACATTTATTAAGTGTTTACTATGTATTAGACATAATTGCCATTATATTGTATTCTTAGGTTTGTGTATTAACTTTCTGAAGAAAATAGAACTGGAAAAAAACAGGTATATGCTACCACCCAGTGGTAGTAGGGGCTTTTATCATGGCCTTTGGGTATAAACAATTAGATTCATACCATGGAGCCATTTTGCATTAAAATCAGCCATGAATACTTTTGAAACCAGTTTATGAAAAGAGCTAAACTTTAACTTGGAATAGGATAGTAGATACATTAAGTCTACTTTTCCTACTCTTTTCCCTCCAAACCTTCCCAAACTCTTGATGATTTAGGTTAGAAAATCTTCTTGGAGCTGTGCTTGTGAAATTCTGACACTAGATGATACAATGTAGAGTAAATCAATTTAATAGGTTCATTCTACTAAGATAAAATAGATTGTTTTATATTTATGGAGAAAAATTTGTTTTTTTTAAATAAATATATCATATGGTAATTACCACAAAGTAAGCTTTTAAAAGTAGCACATGGATTTGTAACCGAAGAAAATCAGAAAGGAGGGAAAAGGACCCACATATGCAAAAATGTTTGTAGCAGCTCTTTTAGTGGTAGCAAAGAATTGGAAAATGAGTAGATGGCCATTAATTGAGGAATGGCTGAACAAGTTGTGGCATATGAAGGTAACAGAATATTATTGCTCTATAAAAAAATGATGAACAAGCTGATTTTAGAATGGCTTGGAAAGATTATACTTCTATGTTCACTTTTTTTCTATTTTTTTTTATCATGTTTTTCCCCATTTGTTCTGATTTTTTTTCTCCCAACATGATTCATAAAGTAATATGTATTAAAAATAAACAAATAAAAATTGATAAAAGTAGCACAGGTATAGTTTTGTTTCTTTCTAGCTAATCCTTAATTCTAAGTAATCATACTTTAATAAAACATAATTTCATTCACAAACTTTATTCAGATCACTCTTTGATTACTTATAATAAATTCTGTCTTGAACTCATACACTGTTGATGACTAGTATATGGGACAGGAGATCATTAAAGATATGCCTGACAAAGTCAAAGGAACTGTTTAGGAAATGGAATCTCATCTGTGTAGAAAAGTATAGAAAAATATATATGGTTGCATTGCAAAGCGCATGGAGGGGAAAATTGAGAAGAGCAAAATTGTGATCAACTTTACAGCAAACAGAGGAATTTATACTTGCTACCAGATAAAAAACCAATGGAGATTTTGAAGTAAGAGAGCAACAACTTTATATTATGCAGTATTTTAATTAATTAACTAGATGAATGTATAAATAATACATATATCATAATAGCAGATGGCTAATCTGGAATCGCTAGGTAACATGGTAGATAGCAGTATCAGCATCCATAAATGATACCAATAGATTGTGATGATACTCAACATCATATATAAATTATGAAGTCTTTCAGGTGTTTTTAATTAGCTATATAAGCATTAGATGGAAGAGGTTTGACAAAGCAATAATTAATGTGGACAGAAAAAAATCTGGGAGGTTTTGTGAAATTTAAACTCAATAAAAATCAACAATGTGGGTGAAAGAGCTAATGACTTGAGAATATTAGTAGACTGAACACTGAAGGGATCCCTGATTTGAGAAGCCTATCCGTTTCTCTGGGGCATCATGCAAGCAGAATATCACTCTCAAATGAAAACACTTAAGAGTATCTCATTATCAGTATACTGGGAATCCTTGTTCCATTTGGACTTTGTACTAGCCATCCTCTTCCATGAAAATGATAAACACTTTAGTGAGCATGTTTCTCCATTTTATGTGCTATATTATTAATAACCAGGGAGTCAGACAAACTTATCTGTGCTGTTATCTTTCAAGGATATTATGTGGCTATAAATCACAGAATGTCACTCTTAAAAGAAACAAAAGTACAAGTTTTTTGTCTTCCAAAAAAACTGCATGTGAAAAGTTTCACAAATATGATCTACTTTACTGAAAAAAAGAAGGGCACTTGCTGGGTGATTCTGGCAAGACCCTTAAAGTCTCTGAGCCTCAGTTTCTTCATGTGTAAAAAGGAGATAATAATAGTATGTAATAGTTATTATAATAATATATAATAGTAATAGTAAAAATAGTTGTTGTAAGAATCAAATAAGATAACATGTAACGTACTGAACAAATCTCAAAATGGCCCATATATATATATAAATTATTCTTATTAATTGGGACTAGTAGGGTCATTCTCTTTATTTAAAAAGATTACATCTCTTCTATATTTTTAGCATGTGGTCATTATACATCATTATGGCAAAACATTTGTAATCTGTGACAAACATAATAGCATTTTTGAATATATATACATATACACACACTTATATATGTGTATGTGCATAAATTATATAAACATACATATACACATATGCAAGTGTTATAAAGAAGACTACATTTTTCTATTAAAATCAAGGCTAAAGCAGGGGAAAATTTCCAGGAAATTAAGTAGCTAAATAAATAAAGTATTAGACCTGGAGCCAGGAAGACCTCTGTTTAAGTACTTTAGTACTTAAGATCACACATGAGCTGTGTGATCCTGGGCAAGCCACTTACCCCTAGTCTGTTTCAATTTCTTCAACATGAGGAAAATAAAAGCAACTATCACACAAGTTTGTTGTGAGGATCAGATGAGATCCAAAGTAATTTGTAAACTTTAAAGTAATATGCAAATGATAGTTATTAGAGGCAGCTAGTAGCTCAGTGAATAAAATGCTGGGCCTGGAGTCACTAAAAGCTGAGTTCAAATTCAGACTCCCAGATGTAACTAGTTGTGTGATGCAGTACAAGTTACTTAAGCTTGGTTTGCCTCTGGAAAAGGAAAGAGCAAAGCACTTCAGTATCCTTACAGAGAAAACCCAATGACCAGTATGGAGTGCTATAATTCATAGGATCATGAAGTATCAGATACAACTGAATATATTATTATTATTATTATCACTATTATTATTATTATTAATTTCCTTAGGCAAAAATAGCAAGATGGGGCAAGCAATGACAGATCTCAAAAGTATCAGTTCAACTAAACTCTGGCCCAGTTCAACTAAACTCCAATAGAAATGAAAACAAAACAAAACAAAAAAAGATATTTATACCTTACACAGTACAAGTGTTAGGGACTCAGTCAACAACTGATTATTAATTACCTAGTATGTACCAAGCACTAGATCTTGGGAAAAAGAAAATTGAGGTGACTTTCTATCACATTTAAAACACAGTGTGAATCTTCTGTGTTTCTGTTTCCTAATTTTTCTATCTCGCATTTTAAAAATGTGTATAGCACATTGAAATACAATTTATATGAACTACTTGATACAAATATTACTGTATTACTCACCATCCATTTTTTGCCAAGAGAATAAAAGGTTTCTTTCTATGGGGAAAAAAACCCCTCTAATACTATATCTTTTCATTGCCTGAAGGCTTAAACCTTTTCAGAGACACAAACTATAGTAATAGCAGTTTGCAAATGAAGTAGTTTGTAAATCTTAAACTGCAATTTTCTTCTACAGAAAACAACAACAACCCAAAAAATGAAACTCTCTCAGAGGTCTCAGAGAGAGAAAAAGATTTATACTAGATATTCAGATACTATTGGATCTGCCTTAAAAAAAAACCAAAAAATAAAACACTCCCCCAAAAAACCCACTTTCCTTTAAAATGACACCTACACTTATATTAACTAATAGTAAATAGCAAAAATCTGTTCCTTTATATTATTTGCCTACTACCACATGGGAGCTCAGACCAGTCATTTAGCAGCATGACATCTTTTTTTCTGGTCCTCTGAAGAACTCACAGTTCAGAAATACTTTCACAAATAAAAAATAAATAGTAAAGAGGCATAGTTACCAATAATGTATTTGTGCATGAAAGCTCTTAAAATTAAATATAGTAGTACTCCTAATCCACTCTTTAGATGACTGTTTACATAAATTTGATTGTTTTATCATGGTAAAAGGTAGTCTGGCATTTTTAAAAGGCAGGGAGTAAGGCCTCAAAAATCACATGAATGAAGTTCTGTTTTGTTAAAGAAATAAAAGTAAATGAATTTCTCCTTTGTAAGTGATAAAGTGACATATGCTTAGCCTCAGCGTATGACTTTGAGGGAATTTATTGTATTTCACACAATCACACCAAAGGTAAATGATTTATGACCTTAAGAATGGTTGGTAATAGACAAATGAAGAATGCATCTCCTGGTGCATAATGTAAGGTTTCTTCTGAGTGGTACACAACCCAACATGTTCTGACCCAACGGGTTCCATCAGACCGTATTGGTACAGTGTTTGAGTTTATTGATACAACAAGATGAATATTTAGTATTTGTTTAGGAATGCCATTCTCTTTTACTGTTGTTATTTAGTCATTTTAATTGTTTCTGATTTTTCATAACTCACAAATATATATATATACATATATATATACACATTATCTACACTAGGTACCTCCATATCTTTTTCTTACAGAACTCTGTTATTTGACTTCTGACCTCATCATCCAACTGAAACTCCCTGTCCATCATTATCAGTATCCTTCTAATTGCCACATCCAATGTCATTTTCTCAGTCTTCATCCTCCTTGTAACCTTTGCCACTATTCGTCACCATTTCTTCCTTGATCCCATCTTAATTCTGGATTTTTGTGACTGTTCCCTCCTACCTGTGTGACTGAATTCTTTTTACTATCTTGAATTTTCATCTAGATCACATAACTGTGACTAGTGCTTCCCGAGGTTCTGTTTTGGATCTTCTTTCTTTCCTCTAAAGAACCTCATTTTCTTATCTCATTATTTCCCATGGATTCAATTACCATCTGTACACAGATGATTCCTAGATTTATATATCTTACCTAAATTTTCTTCTGAAGTGCACTCCTGTATTCCTGCTCATTGAACTGGGCATCTCAAACTATATATGCCATAGTTATTTCAAACATAGATATTTCAAAAACAGATCTTATTGGGGGCAGCTAGGTGGCTCAGTGGACAGAGCACCAGTCCTGGAGTCAGGAGGACCTGACTTTAATCTGGCCTAAGACCCTTGAGACACTTACTAACTGTGGGGTCTTTACTTAACCTCAATTGCCTCTCAAAAAAAAGGAAAAATAAGAAAAACTAGAATGTTTCTTCTTTCCTGCAAAACCCTCATCTCTTTACAACTCCTCAATTACTATCATAAATACCAATATCCTTCCTGTCATCTAGGCTTGGCTTTATCACCAACTTCTCATTTTTGCCCTTCTCACATTTTTAGCCTGATATCAAATATTATTTTTATCTTTAGAATGTATTTCTTTCACTCACAAAATCTGGAGTCCCTTGTTACCCTTTCTTTCCCTAGATTATTACAAGTCTTCCAATCACTCTCCCTGCTTCAAATTTCTCCCCAATTCAATCCATTCTCCACTTATTTACCAAAATAACTTTCCTAAAGTGTATTTCCATCTACAATGCCTCTTTACTTAATAAACTACAAGAGGGAAAGAAAGGAAGAAGGAAAGGAAATAAGAGGAAAAAATGTAGAGAAGAAAGAAACTGAAAATGAAGAGAAAAGACAACATACATCAGGGGAAAAAAGCAGTGAAGGGAGGAAGGGGGAACTGAGGGTAAAAAGATAGTGAGAAGCTTTGGGGCTAGCCACATCATTAGTTTGGTTTGACATACTTATAAAGGGCTTAATTGCCAGACCAAGAATCTTAGACTTTATTTGGTAGTCATTAAAGGGATGAAGCCACTGAAGGAGAATGACATGGTATGGAAAACAATGAGGATTTCATTGTAAACTTTTTGGAAAAACAACTCCCTGTATCAATAGAGATTAATACATTTTATTCAATTTATAATATTAGAATATAATATATAATATAATATAAAAATATATAATATTATATTAGAAAGATGTCTAGAGCATGAGATTCCTTGATTTAGCTAGAGTCAAACCACTTGTTATGTGTCAGAAGCAAGATTTTAAACTCACATATTCTGGTCTCAAGGCTTGCTCTCTATTTTGCCAAGCTGCCTCTTATAACATCAAATGCCAGAAGTAAACTTTATTCATCATACTTGCTTCTAAGTCCTATATGTGACCCAGCTAATGGGGCAGAAAACAGTCTACTTTTGCTATAGGTAGTTCAGACAACTACTCTAGTCAGCAAGAGTCTTGCCTTGGACATTAAGGCTTTCTTTCTTTGATTTATGAAGCCTTGCTTAGAAATGAAGGTCATTGAAAATTGTATTTCTTTGCAGAGAGTTTTTTTTCCCTGAGGCAATTGGGGTTAAGTGACTTGCCCAGGGTCACACAGCTGTTACGTGTCTGAGACCAGATTTGAACTCAGGTCCTCCTGACTTCAGGGCTGGTGCTCTATCCACTGTGCCACCTAGCTGCCCCCTGCAGAGAGTTTTTGAGTTGAATTTGAATCAACTGAAAATCAAAAATCTGTATTCTGATATCATTGAGCCATTTATATGAAAGGGTTAAAATAAGAAAGTCAATGGAGGAACTACATTAAAAAAAGTTGGAAAAATTCAGAAAGTTGTTTTTTAGATATGAAATTAAACATATCATATTACCCAGAGACTCAAAATACAAAAATTATGGACCAGATCTAGAAATACATTATGTATGTGAGCTTCAAGAAAATGCAAGTGAAGAGGCAATCATTAAGAGCATGTGCACCCAAGAGCTAATGCTCTTATTAATTTCCTATTATGAGTAAAATGATGCTGTATAGACCCAGAAAAAAAGCATAAAAGTCACCAGGCACGGTTGAATGAGTATATAATCCCAGCTACTATGGGAGGCTGAGGGTGGTGGATTGTTTAAGGATGAGAGTTTTCATTTGTAGTAAGACTAAAACCAGTCTGGTGCCTGTACTAAGTAAGGCAAAGATATGTTAAGCCCCTGGAAATTAGGGGAGAGGGAATATCATGATGTCTCAGGATCAGGGAACCCATATAATTTAGAAATGAAACAGATCAAAGCTTCACTGCTCATCAATAGCAGGATTGGCCCAATAAGCAGCAGTTGCACTTTCAGACTGGGTGAAATACTGAAACTCTGTCAAAAAGAAAAAAAAAATCACCATCCTCAAAGAATTTAAAATTTATTGATGTTTTAAGCATGCAAAATTGCATTGCAAGTTCAGTAGGAATATATCTTCTCTGTGGTCTCCCTGTTTTTCATAGTAACCAGAGACAAAAATCTGGAAATTAATTATTCACAAATATTTGTAAGCATTATTTTTCTCTTCTTTCATATTTATTAAGTTGTGCTGTTAGAGTCTCTAAATTCACTTAACATTTTTTTTTCCTTTGGGCCAGACACTAGTGTAATGAAAATAATATGCTCTACATTGGTGACTCTCAGTTGGAAGCATTATCTGGAAGAAATGGGGTCTAACAGTGTCAAGGATGGAAATTGAAATATTTGAACTGTGAAAAGTATCAAATGAAACAGCAAAACAAATAAATAAATAAGTAACCTAAATAAAAATACTGGGGGAAAAATAGTTCCCGTACAAGAGAAAGGGGAAAAAATGTATTAACTTACTGAATCTGAGATTGGAAACAAAATTGAAAATAAGAATGTAAATATAAAACAGTATTAAAATTTATGATATACAGTGCTACATTATATGTCTAAATTTAAAAAATGTGCTGCAATGTGATGACCCACATTTTTTAAACACCTTAATAAAAGATGATTATCTATTGATGGCGAATGAGTGAACAAATTATGGTATATGAATGTTTATGGAGTTTTAACATAAAACCTGGTACAAAGTCAATGCTTAAAAAGTATTCACCAATTAGAATATTATTATACAATTGTAAGAGCTGAATATAGAAAGTGCAGAAATGTCTGGAAAACATCTACAATGAAATAGAATAAAGCATGGAGAACTAATAAGTCAATAGATACAATAAGCACAATAATGAAAAGGACCATGGTATTGTGAAAAAAAGTATTGGATTGAGTTAGAAGACCTTAATTCATTTCCTGACTGTCACTTATCATGTGTATAATACTGGACAATTCACTTTGCTTTCTTTGGCTATAGTTTCCTCATTTGAAGATGTGGAACTGATTTATAGTTATATGAAAAAAATGCTCTAAATCACTATTGATTAGAGAAATGCACATTAAAACAATTCTAAGATACCACCTCACACCTCTCAGATCGGCTAAAATGACAGGAAAACATAATGATAAATACTGGAGGAGATGTTGGAAAATTGGTACACTAATGGATTGTTGGAAGAGTTGTGAAATGATCTAACCAATCTGGAGAGCAATCTGAAACTATTCACAAAAGACTATAAAACTATGTATTCCCCTTGACCCAGCAGTGCTATTACTGGGTCTGTTTCCCAAGGAAATGAGAAAAGAGGGGAAAGGACTTACATGTGCAAAAATATTTGTAGCAGCTCTTTTTTGTGGTAGCAAAAGAATTAGAAAAGGAGTGGATACCCATTAATCGTGGAATGGCTGAACAAGCTGTGGTATATAAAAGTAATGGAATATTATTGTATAAAATGATGAACAAACTGAATATAGAAAGGTCTGGAAAGATTTACATGAACTGATGCTGAGCAAAACAAGCAGAACCAGGAATACATTGTACACAATAACAGCAAGAATGTGCAATCTTCAACTGTGAAAAGCTTGATTCTTCTCAGTAGTGCATGATCTGAAGGAATCCCACTAGATTTTGGACAGAAAATGCCATCTGCATTCAGAAAAAAGATCTAAGGATACTGAATGTAAATCAACACATACTATGCTCACTTCTTTTTTTATTTCTCCCATAGTTTTTCCCTTTTGCTCTGATTTTTCTCTTCTAACATGATTCATAAAGCAATGTGTATTAAAAATAAATAAACTTACTACAATTTAAAAAAGAAAGTGTGGGGCTGGATTACTAGACACGTGGAATCCCAGCCAACTCTAAATTTATGAACATACAAACCTAAGGTAGCTAAGTGGAGGATTGTATAGGTTGATCCCATAGTGAAGAATATCTGAGTTGAAATCTGGACTCAGATATTAATGAGTTGTATGAACTTGGGCATATCACTTATCCATGTCTGCCTCAGTTTCCTCATTATAAAGATAAAAATAGTATCTACCTTCTAGGGTTGATATGAGGAGCAAATGAGATATTTGTAAAAAGCTTTTGTACTGTGTATAGTAGTTACTTCAGAAATACTAGTTTCCTTCCTTCCTAAAAAAATAACAATGAAAGATATAAGAATTCTCATGGATACAATAATGATCAACTTCAAAGGGATGGTTGAATACCCCTACCACATCTCCAAAAAGAGAACTATGGACAAAAAAGAAGGCATATATTCTTAGACTTAATCACTGTGAAGTTTGCCCAGCTGATGGGCATCCACTTAGTTTCTAGTTCCTTGCCACTACAGAGAGGGCTGCTACAAACATTTTTGCACACATAGATCCTTTCCCCTTCATTATTATCTCTTTGGGACACAGACCCGATAGAGACACTGCTGATCAAAGGACTTGCACTCAGCCCTTGGGCATAAGAACTCTAAATTTGTGAATATATCTGTTTGTGTGTATATATGTCCATATGTATGTACAAGATGATACTGAGATATGGTCAAATTACTGTGGCTAATATGATGTAAAATTTGCTTAACTAACACTCTTATTTTCAGTTGCATATTTCTATGAAACCAAAATGAAATGCTTGAAAATTTCTAGCACTTTTCATAACTGTATTTTCAATAAAAACTAAAAGCTTTCTAAGGTGAAGCTGATTTCATAGATGCTATTTCAATTCCTAATAACATATTTTTGACAACGTCATTAGTAGCCAGTCAGTCTGTGGCAAATGTGGAAAGAGATGTGTCCCTGACAGCCATACATCTTTCTTCTAAATGTCATTGTAGACAATTCAAGGAATACTCCCTGGTCAGTAAATGAAGTTAGCTGCTGTCCATTCACTTGACAGAACTAAACTGAAGCACTGTTAAAACTGTCTTTTATCAGGTTCTGTGTACCCAACATTGCAGGAAATACTTCATTGATAATCCTGAATTAAAATGAATTCTCTTGCCTATATTCTCAGTGACACAGGTTCACAGGTCAAATTTGCATGACAAAATCTTCTTTTTGCAGGCAAATTTGGGAAAGCAGCTAGGTGAATTTGTCACCACAGGACTTGGGCTTGAATTCCTCTTACAATTCTTACTTCTTGGTGATGTTGAAGTTTAATCCATTTTAACTCTCTGAGCCTCATTTTCCTATTTATAAAATGAACATGTTGTACTAGATGATTTTTATTCTTCTTTCCAACCCTAAATCTTATGAACTCTACCAAGAGTGAAGAGGTTTTAGTAATAAAAGTTCTGCACTGAAAAAGAAAAATTCAATATAAAGAGAATATTCACACACAAACACACACACACACACACACACACACACTCACACAAACCTTAAAAACCCTAACACAAGCTCCCTCCATCTGTTAATGATGGTCAACCAGATTGTGTATATAAGTGTAAGTTTAATAATCTGATATAAAAAAATCTGCGTTTCAGCATAAGTAAACACATGGAAAATGTCTTGAATTTGGAATAAAAAAATCTTAAATTCAAACCCTAACTTAATCACACACTAACTATTGTTACCCTGGGAAATTATTTCTTTCTGATACTCATTGCCTTCATCTAAAATGAGGGAGACTTATGTATTCCAGGATGGACCTAATTCTGGTTTTCCATGTAACTTAAATCTGATGTTAGAATATAATGAGGCACTTATAGACTATTCAACATATAACAAAAGGATACCCATTAATTTATTATAGGGGAAGGATACTCAATAAGATATTCATTGATGATACCTTCAGTTGATTCAGCTGAGTAAAGCCTATAGAACAATCTTGAAAAAATTCTAAGGAATAAAAATGAATTGTTTCAGAGAAAATTCAAAGCAAAACACAAGAGAATTCATTGTAGAGTACTAACCACTTCTAAAATAAAGTCTGTCTCTTCCGGTGATCTTTTTATTTTCTAATTTGATGCTACAATTTTATGCCAGATCAATTTCCATATATCATCCATTCACTTTTCTTTCTTCAAAACTTAGTGTGCCTTTCAAAAATGTTTACTAATTTGTCCTTGGATTTTGGGAAGAAAGAAAATTTCTGAATTGGATAATGCGTTAGATATTTTTTGAATCACCTCTAAGAATGAAAAAAATTGTTTTTATTATTTTTCACAAGATAATCATGAGAAATGATACTTAATAAGACATCTTTTATACAAAAATTGAATAAAAATCAACGAACATTAAATGATCTTGACATTTTACTTTCACTTGTAAACATAATTGGAAATTTTAATTCACCTAATCTACAAGACTGTGTGGACTAAGTTGATTTCCCTACTATTTGCTTTGTATGGCTGATAGCAAACAACTAACCCATAAAAAGAGATAAATAACTTCAGGCTATTATTTTATCTAGAGAGCTATAATTGATACAAATTTTTGAACCTTGCAAGAAAGTCTAAGCCACTTAGTCTTCAGTTCTACCTGAACATAATAGAGTACTAGGATTTCAGCTCTGGTACAAGGCTGGCAGAAATAGTCTGTCTTAGAATTATCTCTGCTTCCTATATAATCAGCAACTTACATTTTAAGTTCTTGATATATATTTTGACACAAGACATTTCCCACAACTATTAACACTAATCTCCCCCACAAAACATAATTACAAAAACTAGTGAATCAACAAAAAAGGAAGTTTATGTCCTTTAAATTTGATAGTATGATATGAATACTGACAACTATTTTTGACCAGTTTCATTACATTTCAATATTTACTTTATTTATATAACTGTTAAATCCATCATTCTTCTAACTCAGCTTCATATCTCACATCTGTTGTTCCTTAATATACAGGAATCATTGCATTCAAATGCCATAGATTTCAATCTATTATTCAATCTTTGTATATGCCCTTTATTTTTATTTCTTTACAACTTTACATGATAGAATTATTTCACAAGCAACACAAAAAAGACTTTCAAGGTAGGTCATTTTCATAAAATAAAAGCATCAATACAAAACTTGCATCTTGCTATTATAAAGACTAATGAAGGGCAGTAGAAAAATGTGATCAAATGGTTCTTGAATCCCTTCATTTATAAACATATAAGTGCCTTTTAGTTGATGCTGTAAATGAAGTAGTAGGCCTGGAATCAGGAACACCTTTGTTAATGTGCAGTCTCAGATAATCCCTAGATATGGGACTTTTGAAAAGTCACCTCAGTATGCCTCAGTTTCCTCATCTCAATAAATAATCTTATGAATAAATGAGATACTAATAGAATCTACTCTTTAGGTTGTTTTGAGTATCAAATGAGATAATTATAATAATTATATATAATATAATATATTAACAATATATTATATTATATATAAACATGTAATATATAATTAATAATATATATTAATAAAATATAATAATTATTATAGTGCTTAGCACATTATCTAGTACATAGTAAGTGCTACAAAAAAGTGTTAAATATTATTTTTATCATCTTATGAAAAGTTTAAAGTGGTTAGCACTCTTGTAATTTCCTTTTATTTTATCCAGACCTGTGATTTCATAGATATAAAAGGTAAGTAATTTCCATCAATGCAAATCAGTAACTTCTCTTCAATATAAAGAACCAGATAGTTTCCTGGGCACTGACTATGTAAGTGATTACCCTACTGTCACCCAGCCACAATGAATCACAGGAAGGAATCAAATCCAGGTACATAGTCTCACTCCTGCCTCATAATATTAGGCTGCAACTTTCACTTGAATTACCAATGTAAGAAATGACACACTTGCTGTGTCAAAAGTGCATATAATTTGGCATGTGTTTATGCATCCAAATATATAAACATTGAAGTTCATTCCAAGATCCAGTATGTCAGGGGCAAACCAACATACCAAAACAAAAAGAAAATCCAAGGAGCAGAGATTGCTTTAGGTGTAAGTCAGGAAAGGCTGCACAGAAGAAAAAGCACCAGAGATGAACTTTGAAGGAACAGCAGGATTTCAACTGGCAACAATGAAAAGACATACATCTAAGGCATGAGTGACAGACTGCAAGAATGTCCAGTAGTGTGCATTACAGAACAAGGTCAAGGAACAGTAGCACTAGTTACATGAAAGGATGTGGGGATGTGTGAAAATTCCAAAACTGGTTTTAAATAAGAGATTAAAGTTTAAAAGTCATTCAATAAGGTAAAAGGAAGCCACTAGGGGTTTTTGAGCAGAGAAGTTTCATACACTATGACAAGAGTAACTTAAGACTTGGTCTTGAGTAGTTTTAGAGCTAGACAGAGACTGACAGATTCCTTTAGTGCATGGATTTTCTGATAGCTGACTTATGGATGGATTACTAAAGAATTCTATGTTTTGATTATCAGGATGATTTCAGAGACTCCTGGAGAAACTTACATGAACTGATGCTAAATGAAGTGAGCAGAGCCAAGATATCATTATACATTACAACAAGAAGATTATACAACTATCAATTTTTTTTAGAATTTATTTATTTTTATTTTATTTTTTATTCTGATAGACTTGGCTCTTTTCAGCAGTAAGGTGGTTCAGGCCAGTTCCAATGATCTTGTGATGGAGAGAGCCATCTGCACTATGAGAGGATCTGAATGTGGATCGCAGCATAGTATTTTCACTTTTTTGTTGTTGTTTCCTTGCATTTTGTTTTCTCTATAATTCTCTTCCATTCTGATCTGATTTTTCTTGTGCAGCATAATAATTGTGGAAATATGTAAAGAATAATTGTACATCTTTAAAATATATTGGGTTGCTTGTCATCTAAGGGAGGAGTGGAGGGAAGGAAAGGTAAAATAATTTGGAAAAAAAATTTGGAACACAAGGCTTCGCAGGTGCGAATGTTGAAAATTATCTATGCATATGTTTTGAAAATAAAACACTTAAATAAAAAGAATTCTAAGTTTTAATGATAATGATAAGTTTTTGTTGTCAAAAGGATAGTCAAAAGAAATAAAAAGTGAAGAAAACTGCACTAATTAGCAAAGATAGAGTTATAGAAACACTTATAACCAACTTATGAAAGGACTATTTTTAAGGTAAAAAAGACTCATTTCTTACTAAAACTTATGCAAAGAATATTTTTTCTTCTTTTCTGATGGCATCAATAATATCTGACAAAGGAGCTCCCTAGGGATGTCAAACCGGAAGTTCCATTCTAATTATAATCTATATACTTTTTCTTAGCTAAATTTTTCAGACAGTTTTATCTATATTTCCTCTTTCCTTTTTAATTTTACCTTCTACTCTACCTCTAGTTGGGAGCTTCCTGGAAGTTACAAGCATTGTAAGCAGCTTCTTAATTTGACATCAAATGTAGAAACAATGCCATCAGTTGGTTAAATGACTTCTGAAAATACTAGGACTTTATCCTTCAAGTTGATGACAGAGATACAGAATGTGGAACATAATTTTTAAAGGACAAGAGATCCTTTTGGGGAAAAACACCTTTTTCATAAAATGTTCTGGTAATGTAGTTGTACATATAAATCTGGTTTTCTGTTTGCATTTCATTTATATGTGTGTCCTTGGGATATCACAAAAAATAAAGGATGAGCTACTGGAATTGGACAAGTAAGATGAAAATCATAACCAGGAAGGGAAAAATGGGATCACTTGACAAATTGCAAAAGTCAGCAGAATTGTTTGAACTTTTCAAGGTAAGTAGTAGAGTAGGTAGATGATGGAGCTTTAAGAGAAAGAGGTCTTTAATCTTTTCTGATGATTACACTAATGGATTAAAATGTGATTTTGTTAAACTTCTATAAATGATAGCACAGTTTTTGACCAGGATTAGCTTACAAGTGAACCAGAAGGTAATGCTAAATTTGGAATCTTGACATATTAAAGTCAGTACAGAGAATTATTCTCAAGAATTTAGTAATCATTCCCTGAGAGGTATGTATGACTATCATGTAATAGAATTCAGTACAGCGAATTTTATCAGATGACACTATTGGTTTCTTTGATGTAGTATAAGAAGTAGAGAAAGAGGGGTAGCTAGGTGGCGCAGTGGATAGAGCACCAGCTCTGAAGTCAGGAAGACCTGAGCTCAAATCTGGTCTTAGACACTTAACATTCCCTAGCTGTGTGACCCTGGGCAAGTCACTTAACCCCAATTGCCTCAACAAAAAGAAAAAAAAAAGTAGAGAAAGAAGTAATGAAATGGCTCAATCTTGAACTTGACTTGAATATGACTCATTTTAGAGGAGATGGACTATTTGAATTTATAAAATAGTGGTGCCAAACTCAAATAAAACTGGAACTCTGTTCCCCAACTGATAAATAGTTAAAGGATATGAACAATTTTCAGATGATAAAATTAAAGCCATTTATAATTATATGAAAAAATGCTCTAAATCACTAGTGATTGGAGAAATGCAAATTAAAACAACTCTGAGGTACCACCTCATACCTCTCAGATTGGCTAAGATGACAAGAAAAGATAATGATAAATGTTGGAGGGGATGTGGGAAATCTGGGATGCTAATGCATTGTTGGTGGAATCATTAAATGATCCAAGCATTCTGGAGAGCAATCTGGAACTATGCCCAAAGGGCTATAAAATTTGCATACCCTTTGACCCAGCAGTGCCATTATTGGCTCTATATACCAAGAAAATCATCAGAGGGAAAAGGACCCACATGTGCAGGAATGTTTGTAGCAGCTCTTTTGGTGGTAGCAAGAATTTGAAAATGAGTAGTTGACCATCAATTGGGGAATGGCTGAAAAAGTTTTGGTACATGAAGATAATGGAATATTATTCTTCTATAAAAATGATGAACAAGCTGATTTTAGAAAGGCTTGGAAAGATTTATATAAACTGATGCTGAGCAAAAGAAGCAGAACCACAAATATTTTGTACATAACAACAGCAAGATTGTGTGATGATCAGCTATGAAAGATTTTGTTCTTAGTGGTTCAGTAATCCGAAGCAATCCCAATAGACTTTGAACAGAAAATGTCATCTGGAACCAGAAAAAGAACTATGGAAACTAATAGTAAATCAACACATGCTATGTTCAATTCTTTTATTTTATCTTTCCCATTATTTTCCCCTTTGGCTCTGATTTTTCTCTCCCAACCTGATTCATAAAGCAATGTGTATTAAAAATAAATTAATTAAAAATAAAAACAAAACATAAAAATTGGAACTCCATGCATATACAATGACTTAGAAAACTGCAGATTAACATTGTCTATGTTGTATTATATTTTTCTCTATTTTGTTAAATATTTTCCAATTACATTTCAACCTGATGCTTGCTGCACTAAGAAGTATTGCTGGATGCCAGCAGGGAAGGCAAGGAGTTTACCACTTACATTTCTGCTGCTTAGTGGGTATATGATAGTTGGCATTTTTTTTTTTTTGCTGAGGCAATTGAGGTTAATTGACTTGCCCGGGATCATACAGCTAGGATATGTTAAGTGTCTGAGGCCAAATTTGAATTCTGGTCATCCT
Organism: Myrmecobius fasciatus; assembly: GCA_023553655.1. NCBI lineage: Eukaryota > Metazoa > Chordata > Mammalia > Dasyuromorphia > Myrmecobiidae > Myrmecobius > Myrmecobius fasciatus. The sequence continues at coordinate 355,069 of JAJPUD010001296.1, read as the reverse complement.
GACTTCAGAGCTGATGCTCTAACCACTGCATCACCTAGGTGCCCCAAGAGTGGGCATTTTTGGAGGGTATAGGTTAAAATATAAGGTATCAGAAGTCCTTTACAACTTTAATATTCTAGGATTTTATATATGGACAAGTAGAACTCTATTTGAATACTTCTCTGCTCAGTGTTAAGAAATGGTGTTCTCTTGTAGAGTTTATATTCCAGAATTTAGGTAAAAAGATTCCATTGTTAGGCTATTAGTATGCTTAGATTTAAGGCATGGAAGAAGGTAACACTAGTTTCTGGTTATCTTCCTGGCCCAGCAAATATGTGTGTATATACACATATGTGTACAGGCATACTTGTTAACACACATATATACATGTACAGACATACATGTATACATACACATAAAATATAAATATATATGTATAGAACCAAGGCCCATTACTAGAACCTAATTTGCATTTCATCTTATGTATATACAAAATACATTTTGTAGTTTAATTTTTATATGTCCCCCAAACACTTTATGCCATTGCAACTAGGACAACTTATATAAACTCATATCACCTATATGTTCTTTCACCTGAGAAACTAATGTCTTCTTTTTCTTTGAAGTCTCAGTTTTTGGTATGTAATTAGTGATTAGTGGACTGCTATTAGTTGGGTTATTGTTTGTCTCTCAAAGGATGGGCAGAACATTGCTTTAGAGCATCCTGCAGAGGCTACAGTCAAAGAAAGAATAGCTCAAGACTTGGCACTCATGGACAGATATCTGAACATTGACCACATGTTGGGCAGATCAGCCCAAGAGATAAGGTCAGGAGAACCATGACTATTCACCTGAAGAAGCTGTGGTCATACTCAGATCTCTGGGTTGCTATTGCTAAAGGAAAAGATTATCCAGGATTTCCCCTGCTTACTTCACTAGGGAGGAGAGAGAGATTATTATTATTATTTTTTTTTATTTCAAAAAAACATCAGAGTCCAGGTAATACAGTGGTAGAACACTGCATCTTGAGTCAGAAAGATCTGAGTTCAAAGTTTGACTAAAATGAGTTGTGTGCTCTGGGCAAGTCACTGCTTTCCATGTCTCAGTTTCCCCCTTGCTGAGTTGTAATGAGGATCAAAAGAAAAACAAATTATTTGCTCTGGAAACCTTAAAGCACTATATGAATGTTAGTTATTTCTTGTTTTTTTTTCTTATTTTACTTCTTTCTTTACTTTCTACAACACATTTGCTATTATATTCCTTTCTCTCTTCAGTCCAATGAACCGTTCCTTGTATCAGAGACTTAAAAAAGAGGAAAAAGGATGTTTCCAAAACCAACCCACATTTCAACAATGTCTGTTATTTAATGCAGTATTCTGCTTCTATTGTCCTCCACTTCTGCAAGGAATAGACCAAAGTATATATACATATTTTTTCAATTCTCCTCTGGGGTCATGCTTGTTATTTTAAGTAAGTAGCACTTGTTTCATTTATCTTTCCTTTCATTTATATTGCTGAAGACACCAAGTGCAGTTTATTTCACTTTGATTCCCATCATATATCATTTTTTTCATTAATTTCTGTATATTTCATATTAAACATTTCTTAAAATCAACCTATTTTGGTCAGATATGTGCATTTACTCCCAAATCTTTGATAACATGAAAAGTAATTCTATGAATATTTTGGAATATACAGAATATATTTTGTTTTTTGCTTCTTTAAGTTATAAGCCTAACAGTAGAATATCCAGGATAAAATGGTATGAATAATTTTAGCTTCTTTTGCCAGCCTCACTTTCAGCAGAGACTGTGGACTGGGAATTAATCATTTGATAGAAAGAGTATACATGAATGTGATGTGGGTCTCTGGGAAAAAGGATATTTATGAAATTATTTATAATCATTCCTAAAACATCAGAATATTCTCATGTCATTTAAGTTGGTCTGAAGCTCTCTTAGAAATTTGAGGGCATTAAGAAGTTGTCTGCACCAGAAAATAATTCTTTAGTAGAAAAAGAGTGGAATCTGAACAGATATAACTTCAAAAATTATAATTGTAATTCTTTCTATTTCTTAGAGACAGGTAGACTTGGAATAGAGTCCTGATCTGATATATACCATTAGTATGTTTACCAGCTAGCCACACAAATTCTTAGTATCAAAAACAAGTCCCTAAAATCATAAATTACAGAATGGTTACTTATCAGTATGGTTAGAAAGTTTTAGCATTTTTAGGAAAATTCTTGACCTTGGCAAAATCTTAAATCTATACCACCACCACTCCCACACAAATCTTTAAAAAATATTTCTATAATGTTCTAACTCCTAGTTATACAGAATATTTCTATGATGTGGAACACAAGTGACTTAAAATGAGTGTGATAATTGGAAGCTGATAACCCATTTCTAGGGGCAAAAAAAATCTTGATGAACTCTTAAGTTTAACTTATCCTAAACTACAATTTTCCTCTGCATATACAGTAGAGCTCGAATCTTCTAAAAATTCAGATTTTATAGATATCTTCAGGTGTGAATTGATATGCTTATGCTTTAAGTAGTTTTTTTTTTTCTTCAGTTGCTTTTCATCCCATTAAAAAAAAAAAATCACCTAAGGACAGCTAAGTGGTGCAGTGGATAGAGCACTAGCCCTGAAGTCAGGAGGACCTAAGTTCAAATCTGATCTCATAGATTTACCACTTCCTAGCTGTGTATTTCTGGGCAAATTACTCAACCCCAATTGCTTTAGCTAAAAAAAAAAAAAAATCACCTATACTATCCTTCTCAATGATATTTTTAGTGCCATCCAAGGGATGATCAATATTAGTGTGCTTTATAGTTTGAGGATCCCTTATGGGTAGAAATTTCTACTAAAACAACTTATACAGCCCTAACTCTCTTCTCAGAGACAATGTGTTCCAACAACAAATTTTGTTTACAGAGTCTGTGTTTCCAAAGAAGAAATAACCTAGAAGGCATGGAAAGTATACAAAAGGCCAGAAAGGTGTCTGTAGGTTGGTGGAAGGCTCAGTAGGAATTCATGACAGATTGTTAATTCCTTGAGAGTAGAGATTATTTTGGTTTCAGTACAATATTCCAAGTGCCTGACACATAATAAGTATTTAATAAATACTTCTTTAATGATTGATACTATTCTATGCTAACAAAACTAGAAACTATGTTTTAAGGTAAAAACAAATTATAAAGAGCAATGATTACAGGAGAGAAGAAGGAATGGAATTAGCTCTTGGAGTTAAAGGCAAAACAACTAGTATTGTCATCATCTTTATTATTAATGATAACTGCTATTTTTTCAAGTTTGTGACACATTTTATATATATGATCTCAGTTAATGCTGACAATTCTATAAATTATTTTAGGCATTAGGAAACTGAAACTGAGAAAGCCCAGGCTCATGCCATTAAAATCTGAGGTAGAATTTTTACCCAAATTTTATTGACTTTCCAAGTCCAGTATTTAATTCAATAAACACAGAAGGGAAACAGGGTAAGGGTATGGAGTGAAGGACTTGTTAGAGTAGAGTAAGTTTCAATTATGGAATAAGTCAATTAGATCTCAAAGAGAGTCATGACATCAGTGAGGCAATACTATGACATGAAAGTGAATTAGATTTAAATGAGGGAGGGATGGCCAACATCACCTGCCTCACTTTCCCCTCCATCTGGGTCCAGTGGCAAGATTTTTGGGCAAAATGTAAAAGGAGATCCTTTGTCTCAAGTGCTATCTTTCCTTAATCAATGAATTAGATGAGAAGCTTCTTGATAGCAGGAGTTGTTGCCTTATTGGCTTTAGGGGGACTGGGGGAAATGGTATAAGCCAGAGAGTAGTAACCTGAAAGGAAGGAAGAATTCCCAACTAAGAAAGGGAGAAGCCTCTGAAGCAGAATCTGGGGACTCAGAAAACAAACTTAACTGACTTTAACGTTTTGAGCAGAGTCCTTATTATTTACCTTGGTTGTGCTCTGAAAAGTATTTTTATCCCCCACAGCTGCATATCACCTCTTAGCTCTATGACTTGCTCCAATCCTACTTTACATGATTTATGAGGACTGTTTTGAAAACCCTAGCCAACTTTGTTTTGGAGGAGTTTCATCCCCAGAGGATACACTAGCAGAGAGATTCCTGTACTTTTTATGGGCATCCAGGTGGGTGCTAAGCAGAGCTAATGATATAGAGAACTGAGCATTATTATTAATATTTGCAGACACTGGGCAAATATTTGCTTTTGGTGATTTTATTTTTCCACTTCATTTCCGTTCCTGTGTTGATCTTATAAAGCAATCTCTTAGGGAAAAAAGGCATTATGCAAATTTAGTTTAGTACTGAATGATGCTTTATATTATATCACATCATTAGGCACCATCCTACTATGTCTCATGAGTTCTTTAAAAAAAAATTCTTATCTCTTCTCTTTTTCCTCTTCTCAAGAAGAGATCTATTGTCAATCTAAAGCCAATTTAGTACAAGTGTTTTAGAGTTAATTGTCTTAACTTGCTAGTCATTCTCATTTATATCATTCCTGTCTTATCACCTTACTTTAAAGAATGACATTAATCCCTTTAAAATCAGCTGTAGGGTAAAATTCTGTGCCATAATCAGGCAGCATGGCTCCATTGTTTGTAGCAATACCATATTGAAGATAATAACACACTTATTTATCTGAATGGTTTCCTTCATGACATTGGTATCTGTTCTCATCCAAAAGCTTTCTGAGTGTAACTTGTTTAATAGTCCATAGAGGTTTTGCTGAATTGAGGTTTTCTCAGCTTCCAAGCCATTTCCAAATCAAATGAGAAACTTTAATATGGAGAAAATACAAAGGTCCTCCCAATAAAGAAGATGATTCCTGGACAAGTTGAAATAACATCACCCTAGATTTCCGGAGGGACAAATTTCTTGAGACAATGTAACAAGAATCTTGGTGACCACCCTGTACTTCATGAAACTGGAAAAAAGATTGAAGATTTGGTAATATGACTGGAGGCTATATTTTCTAAGGTTACATAGATTTTTCTTCTCTCATTTTAAAGAAAATCCTGTCTTCAAAGACTTTAAAAATTCAATTTTCTGTTTGAGATTATATATATATATATATATATATTGTAGCATAGTATTGGAAGGGACTTTAGAAAGTCATCCCATTTCCCTATGCATAGGGAAGAGTTCACAGACACTAGCCTATAGAACTGCTTGCCTTATTCTTCAAAATCTTCAGATGAAATCTCACCTAAATCCTTTATACTGTAACTGAAACTCATTTTCCTTTTCTGCTTCCTTTGGAAATAGTAAATATTGCATTTCCATCACGACTTAAGTCCCTCTTATCCTGGTCTTACTCTAGAATTACCTCCCTGCCTTTCCTCACTTCAAATCCTTTTTTCATCTTTTGTAGTTCTCTGAAATAGGTCTTGTGAAAATTACATGAATTTCTTCTTGCATGGGCTGTCTATGCAATGAAACATACTTCACTTGGATGTAGAACGCCTAATGCCTCATAGGGATAGGGACAGGGAAACACAAATAGGATCTGTGATTTCACTGACATTGGGAACTCTTGTGTGAGGAAACTATCTCTAATAATGTGTATGTCCGAATCTTTCAGAGAAACTACTTATTCACTGTTATTTTGCCTCTTTGGACACAAATGAATATCAACAATCATATAGATCAACAGCTACATATACATATTTGTATATGCATGTATATGACTATATATTGTATGATATATAACATTTCACATATGACACATAATACTCTAAGATATTACTGGTTCTGAATATTACAAGCTTTGTGGCTTGAACTTGTTTCAATTTCCCAAAGCAATAACTATGATTTCTTCAACAAAATTACTTATATTTATCTTCTTGTCTTCTAAGTCAATGGTGTGACACAAATTTTACTGCTAACTTTGCTGTCTTCACCTCTTTGATCTCCCACTCTCCACATCTTTATTTCTTTTCACAAAGACATAGTCATGTGAACAAAAAGCTGCATTCTATACCTGAGGGGTAGTCAAGCTATGAACAGCATCAGGAACTGGAAGATTACAGATATATGCTGGTAAATATTTAATAAACAGCTTCCAGAAAAAAGAAATACAAACTACATACTTAAATGAAATCTCCATTACTAACATATTCTTCCTCACTCTTGTAAGTCAAAATAATCAACAAAACAATTAATTAAGACTTTGATTTCTAGTATTTGCTTATTCTGAGGTAAATGCTCATAATGAACATTTTTATCAGACAATTCAGCACATTCCTGGCATCTTGTTTGTACAGTCAGAACTGTATGAATAAAAAACGACAGGGCTTGTAATCAGGAAAGTGGTTTCATGGTTCTTTCTACTTCTTTGCTGTGTGAATATGAGGAAATCAGGGCAGCCAGGTGGCTCAGTGGATAGTCAGGAAGACTCAATTTCCCGAGTTCAAGGGAGTTGAAATCTGGCTTCAGACACTTACTGTGTAAAACATTGGCAAGTCACTTAACTCTTTGTCTCAGTTTCCTCATTTGTAAAAGTGAATTGGAAAAAGAAATGATAATGCAAATCAGTATCTTTACCTAAAAAACTCCAAATGAATAGAGATGAAAAAGTCATTTTTCTGAGGCTCAGTTTCCTCAACTACAAAATGTGAGTAAGAATAATTGCAGTGTCTCCCACAGAGCTTGTTTCTAAGATATACAGTAAACCATGAAAAGCTGCATATATTTGTTTTTGTGGTGATCTATAAAATTTTTAGTCATGTTTCTATCAAATCAATCTTTCATTTCCTTACATCTGAGTAGTCAATTTATTCTTTCTGGGTTAATTATCCTACATTTCCATGTAAGAAATGTAAAAAAAAAACTGTTTAATTTTTTTCTGCTTCTCTGATTTGTCAAAATGATGTAAATTGTAATCTGGAGGGACAAATAGGTGGCATGGTGGATGGAGCACCAGTCCTGGAGAAGACCTGAGTTCAGAACTCCCCTCAGACTTTTGAAACTTATTAGCTGTGTGACTCTGGGCAAGTCACTTAACTTAGATTGCCTCATAAAACAAAACCAAAAAATGTAACCTGAAGGTCTTCATCCAATATTTGATTTTTGTCAGCAAATTTAATGAATACACGGTCAACTTTAAATTTTAACTCACATCCTCCAATCATATTCCCTCCACTTTTCTTCTGATGAATTTCTGTCCTCTATCCACCTATCCAGCTTTTCCATCCTTTTCCCTTTTAATATCATTCATCTCTCTCTGTAGTTTTTAATTTCCTCCCTAAAAATCTTGCCTTCTTCCCTCTCCACCTGTGATCTCTTTTTAAGTTTCAAATGTAAGCTTTTTAAAGGAAGGAATTATCCTTTTAAAAACGGGTATTTGTATTTTTTGTGCTTAGCATAACACACAGTAAGTAAAAATGCTTTACCTGGCTGCACAGAGTATCTCAAAGGGCTTAGAGAACTTTTAAATTATTAAAGCTATTAAATCTTAAAACTGCACTGAGGTTTGGGAGATACTTTGTCTATCCTAGTTGGCTGTGAACACCTATTTTGATCAATAATTTTCTTTGCTGACATCTCAAAATTGTCTTATTTATTTTTGAGTTCCATGAAACTTAATGAACATTTGCATGAACAGTAAATGAAAAGTGCTCCCTCCTTAACAGTAAAACAAAGGTGCCCACTTCAATCTTCAAAGAAGTTTTGAGGGAGAATAGCTCTGATGAGAGCACCTAAGTAACACAGTACATAGAACCTGGAGGCAGGAAGATGCATCAAATGTCAAATGTGGCCTCGGGCACTTACTAGCTGTTCTCTTAACTGTATTTGCCTCAGTTTCCTCATCTGTAAACTGAGCTGGAGAAGGAAATGCTAAACCTTTCCATTATCTTTGCCAAGAGCTGTAAGATTGAAAAATTGAACAATAACAGTTTTGTTGAGAGAGATACTTTTCATGGAGACCCTCCAAAGCCCAGGTTATCTATCCTCAAATTTCTTAAAAGCCCATAAACATTTTGTCAGAATTTACATTTATTAAATATTATAAGTTAAGCATTAAATGCCAATAATAGGATCATCCTACACTAGGAGAGAAAAGTAGTCCCATCTTTCTTTTCATTGCTGGTGGCTCATCTTGCCACTTCAAGAGTAACAGCATAGAGCATCAGTTAGAAACCATATCTTCTTTTAAATATGTCCTTTTGAATATGGTTCTTTAGTCAGCAATAATTTGTTGTTATTCATCCTTCATCTACAAAGAGGAGAGGTTTTATCTCCAACATTCAGGAGTAATTTAGACACAATCCAAAGTTCTCCCTAGAGCTCTTAGATGATCAATTTAGGCAGAGAATATTTGTACGTGCTCTACACAAACCTATTTAAATTACATTAGTAATCAAGTTTGAACATTATTGTGCTCCTATTCTGTAACATTCTGTAATGCTGAAAGCAAAACCTGGCTCTAGGCAAAACCCTAAAACAAAATGTTTGTTTTTAATAACTTCCCTCTTGCTTTCACATAGGATTTCATCCTAATCTTCAGTGCTTAGTGTTTTACTGTTGTCCACACTTGCATTTATACTCTCTTATTCTTGTCTCTTTTCTTATCAGAATAACTGTTACATCTCAAATTGAAAGGAATTTTGTAAACAACTTCACAAAACATGACAATTTAATATAATCAACTCTATGGACATGACCTTTTAGTGTATCTTAACATGACTTCGCTGAGCTGAATTAAGAATGTAGACTATTAGTCATTAAAACATAAAATACTTGAAGACAGGAACTCTTCTATATAATACAGAAACAAAGGAAGAAAGAGCAAAATAGAAAAATGAATGAATATTGTGCCTTTATATTCCCAAGGTCCAGCATAGGGTTTTTCATTTAGAAGGCATTTATACGTGTTTTGTTAATTGAATCAAATGGATTAAAGGATATCAATCTCAACAAGATTGAGTGGTAAGTGCCTGTGTGACATAACTTGACATGTTTCTCTACTCTCAAACTCTTCGCCACTAGCCCTCATGCTGTTCAAAATTTAACCATCAGAGATTTAGTTACTCTTTTAGATTAAAAAGCTATTTCTTTTCTGCATGAAAAGAAAATAAATAAAAACTTCCAGGATCAAATTATTTCATCAATTTGGACTAATCCATTAGCAATCAGTAAAATACCAAGACTTAGTTTTCATTTTCAGTACCTAGAAAGAAGAAAATAACCTTTACTACCATTTTTCAATTTCATCAAAATGTAATTTTCACAGATTCTATATGAAATATCATGGTATTAACAACAATGAATGCCAAGTGAAATACAGAAAGCTGGGTATTTGTTTTTTTCTTTCATATCAAATATATTTCAATATCATTCTAGATAAATTCTCTTCAGAAATGTTTTAAAACAACATCCTCCTCCAACACACACATACATGCACACAAACACACACACATATACACACATATATACAATGAGAAAGAACACACTTCTAAGGATCAAATGAGAATTTCAAATAGAAGCTATGTTTACTGGTCTCTCAATATCCTGAAAACATTTTTTAAGGTTTCCCATTTAACTGACACACTTAGGTATTTATTCCCAGTAGACTTGAAGTCTGGAGTAATTTGTTCTCTCAATTCTTTTTCCAACCAAATATCCTACTTCAGTCTAAATTTCAATTGACTTTCCAGTTAGAAATAGTCTACATCACAATATATTCTCTTAATAACAAGAACTATTCTTAATATAATACCTCTATAATTTTAAAGGGGGCTAATAGTACACAAGGGGAATTGTTTAGCATTGCTTGTTTACCTATCATTCCAAAACACTATTCATTGTGACTGTATGAGCCATTCCCTCATTCATTGGAGTCATGGTAAATTGTAGGTAAATACAATGGGTAATAGAATCCAGGTGACTTATGAGTGACTTCCTATTTCAGAGAAATTCTACTCTCCATTTGTGGGAAAATAAAGCTTTTGAAAACAACAGTCCCTGGAAAAAAGATGTATGTATTATTTCTTTCACGAGCATGCCTGTTGTTAGAAAATCTTACCTTTTTTTTTTTCTTTTTCCGAGCTCATTTATATTTACCTTGCGTGGCAATGAAACTACTAAAATAGGAAAATATATCATACCTACATAATAATGATGTTACGGGGTTCTGGCTATACTGAATTGCTAGTAAAATCGGGTCTACCTACATATTTCATCTTCGTGGTTCAAACTATTCCCTGAGGGCAGAAGTCCAAAAGACTTTCTTATGCAAGACCAACTTGGGTGAACATAGTAGATAAGGATCTTTCTTTTTTCTTTCTTTCTTCTCTCTCTCTCTCTCTCTCTCTCTCCTTTTCTTTCCTTTTTCCCTCCCCTCTCTTGGGATTATGGGATAACTAAGCAGTATGGTGAAATGTAATTGTAATGTACTTGAGAGATATTTAAGAAAATATAATATAACAAAACACAATGTTAATTTTTGGTTTTTGAAGTTTTCTGCAGTTGTAGGAATCCCTTTCTATTTGAATTCTACAACACTTGTATAACATAAACATTTGAAATAAGAACACTTCAGTTTGTTTTCTAACTCTGCCATTCATTATCTTTTGATTGGGAAAATTCCTTTCCCTTTCTGGTTCCCATCAATTATAATGAGTGGTATATAATAAAGACATTCATTTGTGCATTCATTTAGCTACAATCATTGCACACAAGTCAACAGTCTTTTAATGGCTAAAGGGTATGGTAAATGTTAAACACAATGATTCTAATGAAAATTTTTTTTTATCATTGGTTGCTTCAACTTACTGGAGGCACTTAGCTTGTTGTGTGTGTATGTGTGCCTGTGTATACACACATATATAAATATACATATATACATACATGTATATGCATATTTACATATATATACATATCTAGTTCCAGTTCTGGGAACTTGCACAAAACTGGTGATATGATCCTTCATTTTTCTCAATTTCTTAAAAAAAAATCATTGTACTATTAGAATCCTGGTGGACACAACAGCTTGGGAATTCGCAAGATAGCTTTCATTGCTAAGAATTGTGCTATTTAGGAATCTGGAATAACATCCATAATTGGTCATGTATTTAAGTCTGTGTTCATGCTTCTGGAAAATAGGCTTTAAGATTCATAGGAGGGCTGACATTTGTAAGTTCCTAGGAGAGCTAGGACCCCAAGAATGATGTCAGGATAGATTATGCCCATCTTTGAATGGAAATAGGGAATTAGGAAACTGGCTTGAGATGGTCAGATAGATGGGAAGTATTCCTAGACTAAGCTAATAAGACTTCAATGTGACAATGTCTCTATTCCCTGGGTCTATCAAGAGAATTCACTTAGGAAAGATGATAGCACCCAATAACTTTGGACTAGTCATTTAATCTCTCAGGACTGTAGCTTTCTTTCATTTTTAAATTGATGGAATAGTTAATATAATTATAGTTAACATTTATGTAACACTTACTAAGTACCAGGCACTGTATATTTGGAAGATACTCAGTGTTATTGAGCATGAACTGGATGAGGGTCCAGAAAAGATGAATAGGAAGGAGAAATCAGATTTGTAGAACTAGGTAAGTATAGGAATTAGAACCTAGAGATGAATGATTATCCAGAAGAGAGAATTAGTTATGTTAAAGTCCATAGAAAGATCAAGAAGAATGAAGTTTGAGAAAAAAAATAGATCTGGCAATTAAAATTTCTTTGGTAACTCTGGAGAAGGAAGTTTTAATTGAACAATGAGGGAAAAAACTAGATTGTAAAAAGTTTAGGAGAGAATGAAAGGTGAGATACATGACTTTGGGCAAATCATGTAAACTCTGCAAATGGAGAAGGAAATGCCACATTACTCCAGTATCTTTTAGTGAGAGGTTCATACAGTCATGAAGAGTTGGACATGAATGAAATGACTAAACAAGAAAAGAAAGGAAAGGAGGTGGAGAAAATAAGCACAGAAAAATTTCTTAAAGAGTTTGATCAGGAAAAGGAAGAGAAATAGAGGATATTACTAACATGGTCGGCATTAACAAGAGAAGGCTTTTTAAGGATGGAGTTTGGGAACATGATAATGTTTATAGGCAACAGTTAAGCAGAGAGTAGACATGCAGAAAATTATGATGAGTGAGAGTGTGAGAATGAAAGAGGAAGTAATCTGCTAGAGAAAATAGGTTAAATTTGGATTACAGGTACAGGTTATTTGCTTCCTCATGGAGAAGAACCACCTTATCATATAACTCAGGGGTGAAGGAAGAGATAGAGGACATATGAGTGAAGTGAAATGAGGAGCAAGGGAGAAAAGAGAGAGCTCTTTATGAATGGCCTGATTTTTTTTTTTTTTTATGAAGAGGTAAGGTTCTCAGCTGAGATAACAGGGAGATCACTATCATGGGTGGTTTGAGAAAGGAGGAAGAGATTTAGCATAAAAGCTGTATATGAATCAATTAGGGAGGTGCAAAAGGATAACTTTACTTCAGTGAGGGACCAGTTGAGATTGCCTAAGTTTGTAGTGGACCCAATTAGAACACTTTCGTGATTTCCTGTAACTCCATTTAATAGCATGTTGAAAGGCAGCTATAGGAGTAATTCAAGATTGAATCTTGGCAAGGTGTTATTACTGATAAGATAAGGTTACAAAGAACTCATGGATGAAGTCTAATAAAGTTTTTACCTGGTTTACCTAGCGCTTGGGATAAAAAAAGAATAATGGAGCAATCATATGGGTGATAGGTAAAGGTAGACTGAACAAATCTGAGAGGTAAAGTTAGTGAGCAATGATGGTAGTGGGAGAGTTTTGCAGTGCCAAGGAATATTCTGATTACCTCATCAAAAAGAGCAAGTGCTGGAAATCATGAGCATGTCATCAGAAAGGATCTGAATGTTAGTGAATGCAAAGAGTTGGAGGAAATGAGAAAGGAAAAGAAAAGATGCATGAGTTCATTTGTTTTGACAGTGAAGGCTGCCACACTAGTGAAAAAAATTATTTTTAAATAGTTCATAACATTGCTTACATTTTAGTTTCACTTTAGATAACTTTCTACTTATATATTTTATGGGTTGTATTTCTTTGAAACTGCTCTTTGAGCAATAAAACAAATAAAAAAGGTGGAAAGTTATATATTCATTATATTGGTAGAGTTTTGAAATATATTGTCCTTGTTTCTTTGTGGTTGGGGTACATTCTAATCTGCTAGATTTTTCACATCAGGTTCAAATAAATATTTTTTTTCTGTCAGGAAATACAAATAAAATGGAAAATCCATGAGAGATATTACTTGTTTTTATTTTTATTTCTTCATTATAACACTTTGTCCTTAAGATTGTGAAATCACTCTGTTTACCTTCCTAATCTTAATCTTGAAACAAAGATCAGCCTTCTAATTATAGCTTTTAAAAATGTTCATTTTACCTAAAGTTGTATCCCCTGTCAGATGCTCTTACTTGGGCTCCTTTCACTAAAAGTTAGGGGTTTGTTTCTAATGCTCCTTTTAAGCCAATGAAATAATTTGTTAAAGGAAAAAAAAAAACCATAATGCTTTACCTTAAGTTCTAGTCAATTGTAAAATCAAAGAAACTGCTGGAAGTATATGCCAGAAATGATAAAGTAAGAAAAAAGCTAATTACATAAATAGCAATAATATTAGTTCTTTACAAAATAATAGCTGCCATGATAAGGAACTTTTCATACATAATATCTCTTGAAACCTCCCAATAATCAGTTCATATAAATTCTAAAAGTTTTACATCTGTTTTATAGACTGGGAAACCAAGGCCCACAAGTTACTTTACAGTCACACAGTTACTAAGCTTCTACACTGAAACCCTAGTCATCCCTGATTCCAAAGTTAACTCTCTTTTCTGTTTCTGGATTTATAGGAAGGTCTTTGTCAAGAATTTTAAAGGGAGTGTGTCCCATTCACCTTTTCACTATCATTATAAACAAAGATGGTGAGTGATGTTTAGAAACATCCAATGTATGAGACTTTATTTAGGATTCTTGTCATAGATTGCCATTGATTAACTTTGAAAATTTGGGTTAATTAGGAACAAAGGAGATAAGCATGTATTATGGCATACCATGTGCCAGACACTGATAAGTCATACATAAATATTATCTCATTTCCTATGTGCTAATCACTTACAATGATTATCTCTTTTGGTCCTCACAACAACCCTAGGAGGTAGGTGCTATTATTATACCCATTTTAATGATGAGGAGACTGAGGCAGACAGATATTAAGTGAGTTGCTCAGTCACACAGCTAGCAAATATTTGAGGCTGGATTTGAGCTCGTCTCCCAGTACTCTGCACAACGTTGTCACCTAACTGCCCATGTTAGCTTCCTTAGTTTTAGTGTCACCAAGAGTAGCTTCCTTAGGCCTTTTTCCTCCTCTGTAAAGTAGCTAAAGAACAATGGACAAAGCACTTAACCTAAAGTCACATAAGGTGAACTAGAATTCTTTCTCAGACATTTACTGGCTTGACAAGTCCCTTAGCTTGTCACAGACTATTTTCTCCTTGCTAAATTCAATCAATTGATCAATAATTATTTCTAATCACCTCCTAGGCACTAGTCATTGTGCTTAGCGCTGGGAATACAAAAAGAAGCAAAAGTAGTTTCTGCCCTCAAAGAACTCAAAATCTAATAGTGATTATTATAATAATTAAAATGAGTATATGTCATTGTAATATGTAATATTATAATAAAATCTATTTATATGTATATAATGGGAATAATGAGGTTGTTGAAAAGATCAAATGAAGTGATTATGATCAATGAAAATGAGTATATGGCATACTAGAGCATTACATGGAATATATAATGTTATAGTAAAATATATCTAAATGTATATAATGGGAATAATGATAATATCTATATTAAAATGTTACTGCAATGATCAAATTAGATTAAGCACACATACCCATGTTGTAGAGTGTTATATAAATTTTAAAATGCTATGTAAATGTTACTTATTATCTTCATCATCAGGATCTTTAAAATGAGGAGGATAGAGGAGATAGATGATGTTTAATGTTCTGTGATTCCATGATTCTCTCTTGGAAAAAATGCTATCCAAAAGTGACTATGGTTTTGTGTCAAAATAAAAGAAATAATTGATCCACCATACAAATTAAGTAATAGCAGATGTCTAAATTTTGTTATTCCTTCACTATTAGAAAAGCAAAGCCAATATATATATATATATATAGCATACATAATTGTTATATATTTATATTTACCTATACCTATATATCTATATAAAGATCCATTCATTCAATTAGTATTCATTAAATGTTCACCATATGCTAGACACT
Source organism: Myrmecobius fasciatus (assembly GCA_023553655.1). Classification (NCBI taxonomy): domain Eukaryota; kingdom Metazoa; phylum Chordata; class Mammalia; order Dasyuromorphia; family Myrmecobiidae; genus Myrmecobius; species Myrmecobius fasciatus. The sequence continues at coordinate 339,753 of JAJPUD010001296.1, read as the reverse complement.
GATGTTACAAATATAAATCTTAAAACAAACCTCATGTACCTAGGTGAGTTCAGAATGAAGTACTCACTGTAACTCAGTTAGGTACAAGAAATACAGCCTGTGTCTAGAATAAGTAAAGATAGATATATGTCCTTAGTACCTTTGCTCTCCTGCTGTTCCCCTATTTGAAATAACCACCTAACCTAAGCCCATATTTGCTCTTTTGAAATCGTACTCATTCTTCAAAAATGCAGCTCAAATGTCACATCTTCTATGAAGCCTTCCTTAATATCTCTCTTAGCCCCACAACAGAAATTATGTATTTTTTACCTCCTTGGACTTCAAATGCCACTTTGTATATGGACATAGCTTATTCTGGTTTGTATTTAGTTATGTGCATGTATTATCTTCTTTGGTAGGTTCTAAGTTCCCTGAAAAAGCAGCAAATGCTCTGAGTGTCTTTCATCATAGTCAGCATTTAGTAGAATGCTATTAAAAAATAGCTGAAAGTATTGAATTGAATAAATACATATAAAGGCACTAATTGGAGATAATGGATTATCCTACAATGCAACATTTTTATTTTTGCAGGGGAGACCCACATCTGAATCCACAAAAGAAAAGGTCAATGCAAAAATTGTAGCTATAGTAATAGGCCCAGAAAGAAAACTTTTTTGAAAAGGAAGGCCTTTGGGAATCCAAAAATCATACACACTATCATACATTTAAATCACTTTAATATAGGGTATAAGGCTGGCCCTGTTCACCTTGATGGTCAAGCCAGTTGTCTCAGACTTTCCTTATAAATAGTTTTGTTTAGGGGAAAATAATATGACCCATGGAAATATCTAATTTTGTGCATTAATGAGCCGAATTAATGGGGTTCCAATAATTTTGGATATTCAGGGTTGTCTTATGTAATACAAAAATACTTTAGTGTTACACAGTTGCCTATCTAGGAAACTACTATTACATTACATACTTAGATCAAAATGAAAAGGAGTGGAAGATAAATAACAAGGAAACAAGAGTATAAATACTTTGAAAATCTCTTTTTTCTGTTATATCCAGAATAGAGTGCTCTTTCTGAAACAAGTGTCATTTCATGTATGTTCAAATGAAACCCAAATATTGGCTCAAATAGTTTTAAATGACTTAAAAACATTTTAAGAATATAATCATGTTATGTGATCAAGAGGAACTTGTTTTTTTTAAAATTAAAATTGCAATGTTCACAGTAAAATTATTTTATTGTGATTAAATTACACCTATTCATCTATTTTTGCATATGCAGTTTTAGTGGCTAATAGCAATGATTTATTTTCTCAATTGTGCATAGTTCTATTTCAGTTCTACTAGCAATACTTTTAGTGTTAGAGACAATAAAATGAAATAATAATCCCTACAATCACAAGATTAATATCTATTTTGGAGTAGAGAGATTCACAATAATTTAACAAAAACTATATAAAAATATATGTGATTTCAAATTTCAGTAAATACTAACACCTGGAGGATTAGGTGAAGATTTCATTTTCAGGTGGCCTAGAATTGGGCTTCCAAGGAAGAAAATGACTTGCAGAAGAAGATGGGAGAAGAGAATGCATTCCAGACTTGGGGTTCAGAAATTGAAGATTGAATATAATGCAAGTTTCTATGGATTTGTGATGATTAGTCATGATATGTGAAGTTATTAAAGGGGATAACAAAGAAAACAGCAAAACAGCAATAAACACAAAATGTTTTATTCCTCCTGAAAATATGCATCCCCAAAATCATCCAAAAGAATTAAATTTTATGAATTTGAAGAAAGAATACAAGTGGTAGAAAATGTCAAGAATTTGAAGTATTCGGAAACATTTTCCAAGATATAGCTCATTATCAACCTCACAAGGAGACAAGTTTTACATGATTTTTCAGCTTTCCAACTCAAAGAAACTAATTTAGAGACATTTATATGGTCCTTGACTACTTTAGTGTACTCATCTATTCAGTGATTTGTCTAAGTGGTCTTGTAGTTAATTATGCATAGAACTGGGAGTTGAACCCATCTTTCTTGACCTTCAAGCCAATACTCTTGTTCATTTTATAACTTTTTCAAGTCTTTTTTTCTGGGATGTTATACATTCTACAAGCAAAAGGATGTAGTCTATGCCATATGAAAAAATGTCAATAATACTACCAAAACTTTCAGAATATAAAAAAGGACAAATATGAACTCTTTGAGTTCTAATAGGGATAAAGAGATAAGTAGCATTTCAGCTATATGCCACTGAGAATCAGCATGACTGTCTGAGAGAGAAGTCTGAATTTGCCTCAACTTTCCTAGTTTCAAATTTATCACCTCCTGTGATAACCAGGAATTTCAGCTCAGCCTTTCTGGGACTCAAGAAAGTCATCTTTATTTATTTTTAAAATTAAATTAAATTAAAATTTTAATACACTTTGCTTTATGAATCATGTTGGGAGAGAAAAAAAAATAAAAGATGTGAACATAGCATGTGTTGACTTGTATTTAATCTCCATAGTTCTTTTTCTGGCTGCAGTTGGCATTTTCTATACAAGGTTTACTGGGATTGCTTTGGAAGGAAAGCCATCTTTAGCTTTCTCTTTACTCTCTATCTTAAAAACAAATAATAACTCCCCTCCCCACTCTACTAATCCTTCTCCCAACACCTCTCCCCTTACAACAAAACAACTACAACAACAGCAACCTATTTATTAATCTAAAAATTACTCCTCATTATTATAGATTTGAATTAAAATGGCTTACCTACAGGATAAACAGTCACCCAAAGACTGGAAATATGAGGAAGAAAGCATCTTCAACTCTGAAGTGACATCATGGAAATGGGCCACTACCCTAAAATGCCCAAAGATTTTCTGGATATAGGATTGGACCTGCCAATTCATGAAAAATAATTCTTGCCATTTAACACACCCAAACACTGAAGAAAAGATTTCTGCTACATATCAGTATTTGAGTGAAAACGTTAGAAACCATAAATATTCAAGATTCTCTATAAAATTGGAATCTGCTGAATCTGTGATTTGAAGTAACAGACTTTATTGAAAGATTGAATGTTCTCATGGCAATAGAAAGGATGGTACACCAGGCATAATTTCACTATATAGATATGTCATTCTCTATCACAGCTGTATGCATTTATCAAGTGTGTTATTTTCAGAAAGGACAAATATAAATTATGTCAAGGGATATTCTGTATCTCTGTAAGGAAGCATTCCATTTTTGCCTCTCATATGTCTAATCTTTGAAATATTTTTCTAGTTTGTTTGTGAAACAATCGAATACACAATGCCAAATAATGTCCCAACAAAGGAAGAATAATTGTCAAGTTCATGACTTGTGTTTTAGTTTTATACTTCTTTTTTTTTATATAAAGCTTTTTATTTACAAAACATATGAGTGACCTTTCAACACTGACCTCTGCAAAAACTTTTTTTTCCCAAGCTTTTCCCCTCCCTCCCCCCACCCCTAACCCTAGATGACAGGTAATCTAATACATGCTAAATAGGATAAATTATATGACAAATACAATACATGTATACATATCTATACAGTCATCTCACTGCACAAGAAACATCAGATCTTGAAAGAGAAGAAGAAAAAAACAACCTAAGAAGGAAAACAAAATGCATGGAAATATTCACAGAAAGCATTAAACTGCTGTGTTATGGTTCACTCTCAGTTCCCACAGGTCTCTCTCTGGATGTATATGACTATCTTCATCGCAGAACAACTTGTTTGAATCACATCATTGTTGAAGAGAACCATGTCCATCAAAATAGATCATCGTATAGTCTTGTTGCTGTGTATAATGTTCTCCTGGTTCTGCTGATTTCACTCAGCATCAGTTCATGCAAGTCTCTCCAGTCCTCTCTGAAATCCTCCTGTTGGTCATTTCTTACAGAACAGTAATATTCCATAACATTCATATACCATAATTTATTCCGTCATTCTCCAATTGATGGGCATCTTTTCAATTTCCAGTTTCTTGCCACTACAAAAAGGGCTGCCACAAACATTTTTGCACATGTGGGTCCCTTCCCTCCTTTAGAATCTCTTTGGGATATAGGCCCAGTAGAAACACTGCTGGGT
>JAJPUD010001296.1:302342-315654 GCA_023553655.1 Myrmecobius fasciatus | reverse complement strand
TGGAAGAACAAAAGGTCAAGGATTTCAAGGGGATTAATGAAAAAAAAGGCAGATGAAGGTGGCCTTGCTGTACCAGATCTAAAACTATATTATAAAGCAGCGGTCATCAAAACCGTTTGGTACTGGCTAAGAAATAGAGCAGTGGATCAGTGGCACAGGATAGGATATCAGGACAATCTAGGCAATAACCTTAACAATCTAGTATTCGATAAACCCAAAGACCCCAGCTTTTGGGATAAATACTCACTATTAGGCAAAAACTGCTGGGAAAATTGGAAACTAATGTGGAAGAAATTAGGGCTTGACCCATACCTAACACCACATACCAAGATAAGATCTAAATGGTTTCGTGATCTAGCTATAAAGAGTGATATTGTAAGCAAATTAGAGGAACATAGTATAGTTTACCTCTCAGACCTGTGGAGATGGAATAAATTTATGTCCAAAGAAGATCTGGATCTCTTAATTGAACACCAGATAGATGATTTTCATTATATTAAGTTAAAAAGTTTCTTTACAAACAAAACTAATGCAGACAAGATTAGGAGGGAAGCATCAAATTGGGAAATCATCTTTACATTTAAGGGTTCTGATAAAGGTCTCATCTCTAAGATATATAGAGAATTGTCTCATATTTATAAGAATTCAAGCCATTCTCCAATTGATAAATGGTCAAAGGATATGAACAGACAATTTTCAGATGATGAAATTAAAACTATTTATAATCATATGAAAAGTTGCTCCAAATCACTAATGATCAGAGAAATGCAAATTAAGACAACTCTGAGGTACCACTACACACCTGTCAGATTGGCTAAAATGACAGGAAAAGTTAATGATGAATGTTGGAGGGGATGTGGGAAGGCTGGAACACTGATGCATTGTTGGTGGAGCTGCGAACGGATACAGCCATTCTGGAGAGCAATTTGGAACTATGCTCAAAAAGTTATCAAACTGTGCATACCCTTTGACCCAGCAGCATTTCTATTGGGCTTATATCCCAAAGAAATCATAAAGGAAGGAAAGGGCTCCACATGTGCAAGAATGTTTGTGGCAGCCCTTTTTGTAGTGGCTAGAAACTGGAAACTGAATGGATGCCCATCAATTGGGGAATGGCTGAACAAATTATGGTATATGAATATTATGGAATATTATTGTTCTGTAAGAAACGACCATCAGGATGATTTCAGAGAGGCCTGGAGAGACTTGCAGGAACTGATGCTGAGTGAAATGAGCAGAACCAGGAGATCATTATACACGGTAACAACAATACTATATGATGATCAACTCTGATGGACATGGCTCTCTTCAACAAGGAAATGTTTCAAACCACTTACAATTGTTCAGTGAAGAAAGCCATATACACCCATAGAGAGGGATGTGAAATGTGGACCACAACATAACATTCTCATACTCTTGATTGATGTTTGCTTACATTTTGTTTCCTGTATCTGATATGTCTTCTCTCTATATACGATTTTTCTTGCACAACAATGATAAGTTTGGAAATATGTATACATATATTCGATTTACCAAATATTTTAACATAATTAACACATAGTGGATATCCTGCCATCTAGGGGATGGGTGGGGAGTTGGGGGGAAAAATCTGTAACAGAAAGCTATGTAAGGGTTAATGTTGAAGAATTACCCATACATATGTTTTGCCAATAAAATAAAATTTAAAAGAAATAAAAATCATTAGTTATTAATATTTAATATCATTTATTTTATTATAAATAAATCCTTAAAACCATTTCAATGTAACCCAGGAGGAATTAATTAAACTGTCCATTATTACATTATATTTTTTATTTTATGTTACTATAAAATGATATTTTGAAAATATCAAAAGAGATTTAATGGGAGCTCGGTTCCTTTCCAGAGGAGATGGTGAGTGTGGAGGACTTCTTATCAATTAAATGTGACTATTATCATGCTTTCAACAATTCCCAGCTGATCCTTATTTACCAAACTTTTTTTTTACATAATTGATACCATATGTTTATGAATCATGAAACATAATTTCAAAAGAATACAAAATGCTGATGATACTAAGGGGCTTAATGGCCAATGCAAGCCTCAACATATTATCAATTTAATTGTACACAATAAGCACTCTATAAGACATCACTAGGCATATATATATATATGCATATACATATATATATATATATATATATATGATAAGAAAAAGAGGAAATCTAGTTACAGAACAAGAGCAAGAGATAAGGTGACATTGATAAACTAGATACAGTCCAGAGAAGAGCAGCAAAGCTAGTGAATGGCCTCAAGCTGATAACATATGAGGAGGAGTTGAAAGAATTTGACATGTTTAGTCTAGAGAAAAGAAGATTTAGGGAATTGGGGAAAAGATATGATGGTTGTCTTTAAATATTTGGAGAGCTGTCAATAGAAGAAGCATATTACATTTCTCTGTTAATCTACAGAGTAACAAAATGGTTACAAAGTATAAAAGTTGCAAAAAGACAAATTTAGGCTTAATGTAAAGAAAATATTTTCTAACAACTAAGCAGTACAAAAGTTGAAGGGATTGCTTTATGAATGGGAGTTATTATTTTTTGGAAGTCTTTAGGGAGAGGCTAGATTACTATCAGCTATGGTAAAATAGGAGTTCCTTTCATATTGGGTTGGACAAGATGGTAGATGATGTCCCTTCTAACTTTTAAATTCTGTGACAAAAGGTGGATACCCAAATATTGGACCTAAAGTAGTAAGAGACCAGATATTCAGTGCATTATATCAATCCTTCATTATGGATTCATGGCATAATATGATGGTTTTCACAGGGTGAGAAGACACATGGAAGGTATAGTCTATACCAATCCAGGGAGTATTTACATTAATAAATAGATTCATCCAATTATTACTGCACAAAGAGACCCAGGAGGTTGTAATTTAGCACAGATTAACAGTTACTGCATAAAAAGGAAGACTTCTTTCTATGCATTATATGAGAGGGAGTAATCATAAAGATAAGGCTTAGAAACTTATAAGGATTTCTACTGGGCTTGTATCCTAAAGAGATCTTAAAGAAGGAAAGAGACCCACATGTGCAAAAATGTTTGTGGCAGCCCTTTTTTGTAGTGGCAGGAAACTGGAAACTGAATGGATGCCCATCAGTTGGAGAATGGCTTAATAAATTATGGTATATGAATATTATGGAATATTATTGTTCTGTAAGAAATGACCAGCAGGATGATTTCAGAGAGGCCTGGAGAGACTTGCATGAACTGATGCTAAGTAAAATGAACAGAACCAGGAGATCATTATACACGACAACAGCAATATTATATGATAATCAATTCTGAAGGACGTGGCTCTCTTCAACAATGAGGTGATAATTCAGATTCAGATTTTAATGATCTCGTGTTGAAGAGAGCCATCTACACCCAGAGAGGACAGTGGGAACTGTATGTGGATTACAACATAGTATTTTCTCTCTTTTTATTGTTGTTTGCTTGCATTTTGTCATTTCTCATTTTTTTTGGATCTGATTTTTCTTGTGCAGCATATTTGTGGAAATATGTATAGAGGAATTGCACACGTTTAAAATATATTGGATCACTTGTTGACTGGGGGAGGGGGTAGAGGAAGGGAGGGAAAAAATAGAACACAGGGTTTTGTAGAGATGAATGTTGAAAATTATTCATGCATATATTTTGAAAATAAAAAGCTATAATTTTTTAAAACTGAAAAAAATAAACTTATAGGGATCTCAAAAGTCACATATGTCATCTTATTGATGATAAAATCGAGGTCAGCCAAATTAAATGACTTCCCACAGTCAACCAGACAGTAAGCAACAAAGATAGAATTTGAATTGAGGTTACCTCTGGCTCCAGAGACAAAACATTCTCTCTTGTACCAATGGAGAGAATTTTGTTCCTCTTGGTGGATGAGCTTTCTTTGGATTCTCTTAGGGACAAGGTGTGGATTATTGCTGATAGCTCCAATAAATAGACCATGGGGATTCCATCTTGAGAATCTGTATACAAGCAGGGCATTCTGAGTAAGAAAATAACTGTAACTATCTGGACTCTAATTATCAATGGGACTTTTGTTCCTGAGTATCCAATGGCTTTGTGGACCATTTAGCAGACCTACTCACAGAAGAAGAGATAAACAGGGATCAAATGCCCTAATTTTTATATCTCTTCAAGTTCAGCAGATTAACTCAGTGATTATTCCATTTTTGGTTCAGTTCAGTCACACAGTTTAATCTTGTTTCCCTCCAATATTATTCTTTCACTGCAATGTCTTAGTGTTGCTTCTTGAAAAACATAATGAATCTTTCCTGTGACAGTAAATACTCTTAAGAGAGAATTGATAATGATGAATGGTACAGAGACTTGTAAATATGCTCTTTCAATGACAACATAAATGCCAGGCAATATTTGCGAGTAATGGGTGATAACCTTTTTTACTAGCAGGGCCTTAGTAGTTACAAAGCCCTACTAATTCTCTTTCCTTTTGATTGCTTCTAAATCACAGTTTGCCATTCTTGACCTATATTGAATTTCACACAACTTCATTATAAAGGCAGAAGTGTTTGTGCATAAAATTGGGCTTAATTTCCCTTCAACACAGGATCTAAATTTTAAGCTAAACTGAATAGAATAGAAAAATGGATAATTTATATTGTCTTCATACAGCAAAATTCATCTCTACTGTTCTTTAAGCAATCAAAGACTTACTCATTAGAGTTACATTATATTGAAAAGTCAAAAAGAACAAAACAGCCCTGGAGACTAAAAGGATGCTCATATTGTCAAAACAGTGAGCAATTAATATCAATTTTCTATTTCCATAATTAAATAAAAATAAAAATAGGTCCTTCATATCTAAGGAAGAGCAGAATTCCTAAACATAAATTGTTATGTATATTATATAAAAAAGGATACATGACCAAAAAGTATCTCAAATATACATTAAAAGAAATATACTTCAATTATGCCATTTGGAGGGAACAAACATAAACTGATATATTCTGACAAGAAAATAATAATAATAACTTACATTTATATAGCTCTTTTATGTTTCCAAAATACTTTCTTAACAATACTAAGTTCAAGTATGTTTATCTCCATTTCTGAAAAAAGAGAAAGGAAAAGAAAGAAAAACAGAACATACGCACACATATATATCCCCAAGACTGAAATAGCAAGTGACATGCCCATAATTTGTACAGTTCCTTCTTCTTTGTTTCATTTTATATCTTCTTTTCTCCCTCCATTCTCCTCTTTCTCCTCTTCTACTCCTATACCTATTCTTCATCTTCCTCTTCCTCTTCATGATCTACACAATTACTACCACTACCACAACTACTACAAGTAGCTATCATCTTTACAACTCAAAATTTAAGCTTTGTAAAGCGCTCTTACATATGTTATCTCACTGGATCCTAACAACAGCCCTGTGATGTAAGTAGTCTTCCCATTTTACAGACATGAAAAGTGAAGCTAAAAGAGCTGAACTTATTTTTCTCAGGGTCATAGAGCTTTAAGGGATTTGAATTATACTCTTATTAATTCCAGGTCTTCTGCTCTTATTTTCTATGCCATTCATTAGCCTCCAACATGTTAGAGGAGATATTCCTCTGAGTGGAATTCTCTTGTTTCCCAAATTCATTGTTCAATCCACTATGCCAATTTACCTCTCAGGATTATTGTGAGAGGATGAGATCCCTCACAAAGACCTTTATCAGTCTTAGTATTGGGATAATTTTCTGATTTTTCCAAGTAATCAGAAAGAAGTGATCAATAAAAAATGTTTCATCAGTCTGTGTACTCTCAAGTTTATTGTGTCCTGTGAACTTTGCAAATTCAGATAATTTCAAATTTGTAATCCCAATTAACTTCTTCTAAAGTGACCTGACAGGGAAATCCAGGAAGCATAGTGCATAGAGAGCTGGGCTTAAGAGTCAGCAATAACCCAATTCATACCCAGATTCAGATACTTTCCAGCTATATGATTTTGAACAGGTCATAACTTTTTTTTGGCCACTGTAGAAGGAAATGCTCCAGTTGATCTTTCAAAAAAAAAAACAAAAAACATGGATAGCAGAAGTCCCTGAAGTCACAAAGAGTAAGACACATCTAAATGAGCAATCAACAACATCAAAAACAAATTGGGCTATTTCAGTTTTTTTTGTTGTTGTTGTTGTTGCTGTTGTTTTACAAGTGGTCATCAAAAGATTTCTCTGTCTGGAAGGGTATAGTTGTTCATTCTTAGATAGTTGTACCTACCAGCTAATCTCATTCAGTAATCATAGTGCATAAAAACATCATTTGCAAGGAGCAGTTGCAGTTTCTGTTTGTTCTTTTGTTTCAAATTTTGTAAAACTTTTACAATTAAAACAGGAAAGTTCTATGTGAAGATCTTTGTAAAGTATTCAATAAAAGTTACAACAAGAAGTATCTAACATATTCAGGAGGCAGTATAATAGTATGGATTCAGAAAAACTTAGTTGAAAGGCCAAATACATTTTGTGTCCTTCAACAAATAGTTCAGTCTCAATTTTCTAATTTGCAAAATAAGTGTTGACAGACAATTAATGGAATATGGTTCTAGATTGTTAAAGACTACATACTATATTTGTGAAGGAAAAATAATTACCATGGAAATGTTTCACAATAGAGTAGCAAATCATCCATCACAACACTGCAAAAAGTTGAAGAACAACAACAAGGAGTACTTTTATGTTTAATTAATTGAAAATTACAATGGAACATTAATCAAAACTGAAGTGAGGCATACAAATACTAACTAAAAGTCTTATTATATCATTAGAAACTATATGGCACCAAATGAACTCATGAGGAAGAGACTCTCAAAATAAAGAATAACATTTTAAATGCATTGCTCTTACAAGCTCGTTTGATATTCATTTTAATTTCAATGACAATAATGGATTCATTTTATATTCAAAGAGATGTCACATGTACTTCTGCTGAAGTTGCAGTGTAATACAGTCTTAGCTAAGTGCAAGTAAATGGACACTTTAAAATTAGTGTTACCAAGAAGGAAAGGAAAAGAAAAAAATATGACATCCATTAGCTCTTTTAAAAAGCAAATTAGATATTTTTATTAAAATGTATTCTTCCTTATTTTGACACACACATGATACTACAGTATAAGAAAACTTTCTATGACAACCAATACTTTTCCTTTCAAGATCAGGAGTGAAACAAGGCTGCCCATTGTCACCATTACTATTTAATATTGTATTAGAAATGTTAGCTTTAGCAATAAGAGAAGAAAAAGAGATAAAAGGAATCAGAGTAGGTAATGAAGAAACCAAATTATCACTCTTTGCAGATGACATGATGGTATACTTAGAGAACCCTAGAGACTCAACTAAAAACCTACTAGAAACAATTCACAACTTCAGCAAAGTGGCAGGATTCAAAATTAATCCACATAAATCATCAGCATTTTTATATATTACCAACAAAGTTCAGCAGCAAGAGATACAAAAAGAAATTCCATTCCAAATAGCAGATGATAGGATAAAATATTTGGGAATCTATCTGCCAAGGAAAAGTCAGAAACTATATGAACTAAATTACAAAACACTTTCCACACAAATAAAATCAGACCTAATCAATAGGAAAAATATTAAGTGCTCATGGGTAGGCAGAGCAAACATAATAAAAATGACAATACTACCCAAACTAATCTACTTATTTAGTGCCATACCAATCAAACTCCCAAGAAATTATTTTACAGATCTAGAAAAAATAGTAGCAAAGTTCATTTGGAAGAACAAAAGGTCAAGGATTTCAAGGGGATTAATGAAAAAAAAAAGGCAGATGAAGGTGGCCTTGCTGTACCACATCTAAAACTATATTATAAAGCAGCAGTCATCAAAACCGTTTGGTACTGGCTAAGAAACAGAGCAGTGGATCAGTGGCACAGGATAGGATATCAGGACTATCTAGGCAATAATCTTAAAAATCTAGTATTCGATAAATCCAAAGACCCCAGCTTTTGGGATAAATATTCACTATTCGGCAAAAACTGCTGGGAAAATTGGAAACTAGTGTGGAAGAAATTAGGGCTTGACCCATACCTAACACCACATACCAAGATAAGATGTAAATGGGTTCATGATCTAGATATAAAGAGGGACTTTGTAAGCAAGTTAGAGGAACGTAATATAGTTTATCTCTCAGACCTGTGGAGATGGAATAAATTTATGTCCAAAGAAGACCTGGAACTCCTAATTGAACACCAGATGGATAATTTTGATTATATTAAGTTAAAAAATTTCTGTACAAACAAAACTAATGCAGACAAGATTAGGAGGGAAGCATCAAATTGGGAAATCATCTTTACATTTAATGGTTCTGATAAAGGCCTCATTTCTAAAATATATAGAGAATTGTCTCATATATATAAGAATTCAAGCCACTCTTCAATAGATAAGTGGTCAAGGGATATGAAAAGACAATTTTCAGATGATGAAATTAAAACCATCTTTAGTCATATGAAAAGTTGCTCCAAATCACTATTGATCAGAGAAATGCAAATTAAGACAACTCTGAGGTTCTACTACACACCTATCAGATTGGCTAAAATGACAGGAAAAGTTAATGATGAATGTTGGAGGGAATGTGGGAAAACTGGGACACTGATACATTGTTGGTGGAACTGTGAATGGATCCAACCATTCTGGAGATCAATTTGGAGGTATGCTCAAAAAGTTGTCAAACTGTGCATACCCTTTGACCCAGCAGTGTTTCTGCTGGGCCTATATCCCAAAGAGATCTTAGAGGAGGGAAAGGGACCCACCTGTGCAAGAATGTTTGTGGCAGCCATTTTTGTGGTGGCTAGAAACTGGAAACTGAAGGGATGCCCATCAATTGGAGAGTGGCTGAATAAATTATGGTTTATGAATATTATGGAATATTATTGTTCTGTAAGAAACGACCAGCAGGACGATTTCAGAGAGGCCTGGAGGGACTTGCATGAACTGATCCTGAGTGAAACGAGCAGAACCAGGAGATCATCATACACAGCAACAACAGTATTACATGATGATCAATTCTGATGGACGTGGCTCTCTGCAACAAAGAATTGTCTCAAACCAGTTCCAATTGTTCACTGAAGAAAACCATATACACTCAGAGAGAGGGAAATGAAATATGGACCACAATGTAACATTTTCATGATCTCTATTGACATTTTCTTGCGTTGTGTTGCCTTTCTCTTATTCTTTTTTTTTTTCTTGTAGATAGGATTTTTCTTGCATAACTTCTCAAGCATTTCAACATTATTAACATGTAGTGGACTTCCTGCCATCTAGGGGAGGGGAGGGGACTGAGGGTAAAATTTGTAATGGAAAGCTTTGTAAGGATCATTGTTGGGGAACTACCCATACATATGTTATACAAATAAAAAGCTTTAATAAAAAAAAAAAGAGTTACCCAGGGGACAAGACAATCTAAAAGAAAAAAAAAACAGCATGGACCCTTAAGTATGAGAATGAGAGACTCACCTAGCTTGCTTAGACTATTAAGTACAAGTTCTGACACCCTTTATTTTAGCACCCTTTATTTTAGGATTCCAGAGAGACCCCCTCAAAACTTGCTTTCAAACATACCAGCCATTTGATATAAAATGTGGCAGCATTAAGAGTTTCATCACTTTAGCTCAATGTTCTATTTTCATTTTATAATATCCCTGGGAGATGTAACTTGTAGTTTGTTCTATGTCATTTTATATGCTAGCATGATCAGAGAGAAGATTTTGAAAGAGAGAAATGGAAGAAAGAGAAAATGGAGACTGAGATATCATGGAGAGAAGTGCTCCCTAGAACCCAGGATATTGAGCCTCTGGTTCTAACCACACCAACATCTACGTATGGCTGACCAGAGAACATGCAAGCTATATTGTTAATACTTCTTTCTCTTCCTCCCTTTTTCTCCCTCTCTATTTCCCTCTCCTACTTCTCTCTACATATATGTACACACATACACATATACACACAATACATATATCTAAGTATGTGTGTCTCCCAACTGGATTATAAATCCCAGTTCCAGTTGAATTTCTATTATCAGGAAAGTTGTTGGATCCATTTGTCAAAATATAATTCTCCATTTGTATCAACACAATTTTAAAGGAATGGCATACTATTTTTGCTTGAATCTCCCAAACAAATAGAAGTCTATGAATGACTATTTCATGGTTGATCTCAATTGCATTCATACCTTGTATATAATACACACTGAGAACTAAGATATATTTTTCCTTGAAACTCTAAAGCTCGACAATCATTTATACTAATTCAGAGAAGTGAACAGATCAATGAGACTGTGATCTCATAGGATTAGGGATTTAGAGATAAAAAAAGACCTTGGAGGTCACAGAGTTGAACATCTTCATTTTATACACTAAAAATCACTGATGAAGAGTTTAAATGCCTTGCCCAGAGTCACATAGTAAATGTCTCTGGTGGAAATCCATATATTTCTGACCCCAAATTTAGTCCTCTACCCACTACCTTGATGAATCATTTTAAACCAGTGTGGTACAGTAACTGGCTTTTTCTTCTCTTGCTATTCTCAAACTACTATGCACTTAACCCAGATCTCTTGCATATAGTCAGTATTGTTAAATATTTCCTGAATTAAAATCCTTTCATTGGTTGAGTTCAGTTTTTATCCCAATAGAAGTAAAGCTTTAAATATGCTGGGTAGAAGATGAAATGATTGAGGAAACAAAGATTCAAGCTACTGAGCTTATCAATTTAAGAAACAATTCTTGCCAATTATCTAACAAATTGGGACCAAGTACACTCAGTTTTCACATTAGACCCCAAACCTAAGAGGAGACAGATCTTTGTGAATTAAATTCTATTAATCAAATAGGGTCAACTAATTAAAAGAAAATGATTAACTAGGATGCAAAATTAGATAATCTGCTTTCCTGTTGTAAGAAAGTTGGGAGAAGAATGAACAGGTCCAATTCCCTGAAATCAGAAAAATAGGTTTGCTACTCCCATTCAAGTATCTCTATTCAATCAAAGAAAGAGAAACAATAACTGATTGACCATTATGAGACCAGTTTTCAGATTAGGGTTGCTTAAGATGTCTAATTGTGAAAAAAAAAAAAAAAAACTATCTTCTGGTCTGATGGTTTCTGACCAGCATAGCACAGGTCCTAGGCAACAGGTAGAAGTGGTCCAGCTTCCCAGCCATGCAGGACTAGCTTTTAATAATACAGTATTCTCCCCGCCTCCCACCCCCACATACAATTCCCACAAATGAATAAAGTTTTCTCATGAGACAGAAATTGGACTAGACCCATAATCGAATGGGAAGGGAACTGAGTTAGCTCCAGAAGTATGCTACAAGATGGAGTCAGTGTGGTTCACTCAGATTCCACACTTAAGCACTTGTTATTCTAATCCCTTCATGAGCAATCTGTATATAAAGTTCATTTGGATTCAAACATCTCATGAAAAACAGCCATCATCAATGACCACTACCAAAGAAGAAGCAGCAACAACATACAGTACTTTTTCCTCTATCTAATCATATTTCCAAATACATCAAATTTATTTTATCATCACTTTTAACCACAATATTATTTTATATCTCCCAGAAGAAAGCCATCGCTTGCTCTCAAGCCAAAATTATAATTAGTGTAGATGAGTGGGGCTTTGTACCGGCTTACCAACATCTGAAGGAGAGGCAGAATATACTTCTTCTCCGGTTTTTAAATTCCAAGTTTCATGGTTTTCCAATGTGTTTGCCACTATGCCATGAGCATCCTTACTTCTTTGTCCGGCCCCAGTTCACTATGGCCAAGAGTTTTATTTCTACCATGCCATCTAGTGCTTGCATTCCCCTCACTACTATGTCTAATGCAGGTTGCTTCCTTCTGCTATTGATTTCCTCCAGCAACTTGGGAGTCATCAACCATAGGTGCAGACTGGTTCCCCTGTTGGAGGTGCTATCCTATTTCAAAGCAGAACTGCACCTAACCAAAGCAGACTGTTCTCTTCACTCAAACTTCTGCTGGACTTGTGGATCCATTCATAGGGGACTTGCAAAGTAAAGTAAGGTGATTTTCTCTTTGGGAAAGACTGTCTCTTTCCCAAAATGAATCTGCCCTTGGCACCAGAATTCCTAGCCACAGCTATATGATGGGATACATGATAGCAAACATATCACTAATCAGAGAAAGGATGGATAATAAAAAATTTCCAGAGGCTTAGGACACTAGTAGACCCAGAATTAAAATGATTTTTCTTTTACTTTAAAGGAAGCAAAACTTACAGCTTCAACTAGCTTATCTCTCTAAGTTTATAATAAGCCCAATACATCTTTTGTAAAAGACCCTTCTAACAAAAAAGCCTCAAAAAAGAATACAAACAAAACAAAATAAATTTATGAATAATGCAAGCCCATCAAATCAAGAATCATGTAGTGTTCATCTAATTCCTGGAAAAAACAAGAGATTTTGTTTCATTCATTTACTATTGCCTGCACATCCAAACCCAGCCTTTGGAAGGATGAACTAGGTACCTGCACCTGTTGGATTGTTTAGGTAATTCCAGACACCAGCTGAGAGAGTAATTAAAAGTGACATTCCATTCTCAGCCTACCTGGGGTGTTCAACAACCTTGACATCTTGCAAGAATAGGAGACGAACTGCTCACAATACTCTGCACTGCTGGTGATGGCCGTGATTTGATCCATGGAGGCACTATAATTGAGCTGTACCACTGAGTATTTTTCTGGGCCATAGCCGACCATGGGAGTCTGCTTCTGCAAGTCATGATTTACAGTTGACCACACTTTATCTTCTGTAGGGGCAGAGAATGACAAAGACAATGGGTTGTTAGAATTCATATAATTCTTCAAATGTCAGAAAAAAAAAGATTAGCTAGTTGGAACAGTTGTGTTAACTGAGGTTAGCAAGAATCAAATATAACTAAACCTTTCTCCTTTTCAGTTGAATCTCTACAAAATGGGGAGTAAGAATGATTATCCAGAAATGTGCATACTGTAAGCATTAGGCAATTTCAAATAATTCAGGCAGAAAGGGGTTGGGTCCCCACATTACCAAGATGTGATATTACCTGTTCCATATTATCTACTTGCTTTCATTCAATAAATTCATTGAACAAATTCAATTCATTCAACAAATATTTGCCAATTGCATACTATGTGCATAGTATTATGCTATTTAATGCTAGGAACAGTTGGATAGAAAGACATATAAATATGTACATATATATGTATATATATATACATATATATATATATATATATAT
>JAJPUD010001296.1:288088-301942 GCA_023553655.1 Myrmecobius fasciatus | reverse complement strand
TATATATATATGAGTGAGTCTCAGTCCTTAAAGAGCTGTCATTTTGATAGACAAGTAAAAAACACTGGGTTTAGACATAGAGGACCTGGCCTTGAGCTTTACCATTTTACTCTCTATGTGACTGTAAGCAATTTGTTTAGCTGTGATTTGGACCTCGGTTTTCTTAGGGGAGATGGGAAAACTGGATTCTCTACCATCCTTTCTATCTTTTATCATTCCTTCCAGTTCCAAATCTATGGTGCTATTTTCCATGAATAGTTAAAATTGAGAGGAGATTTGTTTTGCATGTCAATGTGATATGAATTTAGAAGAGGAGAGAGTACATTGTATTGAAGTGCTCAAGTAATGATTCAAAGATGAGATGGGGTTAAAGTCATAGCTAAAAGATATCAAGGAGTTTTGTAGGAAGGCATGTGGGGAAAGGAAGGCATGGTATGATATGAGCAAAACCCAAACCATATATACATATATATATAAATATATATATATATGTATATATATATATATATATATATATAAACATACACATATAGGTCATATATATGCATGTGTATGTATAAATATTTTTTCAGCTTAAGATAAATTAGAAAGACTTCAGGAAAGGTCTATCCCACTTGGGGAAAGGGGAGTACAACCCAGTGCAGATGGGGTGCAAGCAAGCCATCAGGAACTCTTAGCTGCAGTAAAGATCAGCCATTAATGTCCCTTGGACCTGGCTCAGCAGGCCAGGGGCACAGCAGGTCAGCTATGAGGCCATTAAGTCCCACACAGAAAGCAAATTGTGAACAAAGGAATCCCAGCACAACAGATGTGTTAAGATCCGGCACAGTGGGCAAGTTGCCAGTCCCTCAAGCCCCAGTGCAAAAAGCCATGACCAGGCCCCTGACCCCCAACACAAGAGGTTTGAGAGAGTGAACCTATGTGCCCTAGGAGCAAAGCTCAACTTTTTAAAAAATGAACAAAAAACCCCAGAAAGAGCCTGACCATAGAAAGCTATTATGGTGACCAAATTAGAATAATTTGTGACCCAGTGGAAATTATAGGTTAAAAGGAACAGATTTTACTTCTAGCAATTTATTTTAAGGATATCTACTTTGGAGGACAAATTCCTGACTCATGGTTGGATAATTTCTCATTAGCATTTTTCAAATGTGCTTTTTAATCAAGCTCTCCTCCAGTTTGACAGCATGCAGAGGACACTAAGAAGATATCATTCAACTAGCATTGGATTCCTCTAGTCAGCTGTATGAACTCATCCAAGTCATTTAACTTTTCCTTCAATTCCCAAATCTACCTTAATTTTCTTATTTCCTTTACATTGGGATCATACTCCCTATATAAAAATACAAAAAACCCAATGTTTTGCTTATTTAAAATACTGAATTACCAAGGAAAGATGTATTAGAAAAAAATGGATCTTTAAACAGATAAAGGCATTTGATTAATCTGGAGGATAATGAATCTGATATGGTCAGCTTCTATCAAAAGATATTTTTGAGGACATCTATAAATTGTAACCATCTATTGCATCATGCCTTGATAAATGCTGTTTCCAATTTTGCAGATTACATATATGTTTACCATTTATGGCAGTTTGTTAAAAGGAACAAGTCCAAGAATAGGAGAAAAAAGATATTTCACTGCTTTTTGTTTTAATTTTATGATGGAAATTTGCATTGGGCCTTGTTATTTCTTTTAGTCAGACTATTAATGTTGATGAATCAGAATCTTCCATTAAAATCCTAATATAAAGCTTCTCTATGGAAAGAAGGTGACTTTGGATTTGAAGATTGTGTCAGCAGAAAGTAAGCTTGGGTAGATATTATGCTCCAGTGACATATTGTGTACCTGTCATCCAAGCATGAGCCTGTGTTCACAATGGCTTTTACCAGAAGGTTACTATGAATTTTAAAATTTTAGAATTGGTGAATTTAAAAAAAAATGTTTTAACCACAATTCATGAATATTGTCTATTAAGGCACGGAGGTATTGCAGTCAAGTAGATTAGGTTAAATTGCTATCCTTCATTCTCAAAGAGCACCAAAAAGACATCACTATGTTAGAGTTGAGTTAGAGTGTGTCCCCCTGTGGCTGATCAGACCAACATGACACAAATAGTCCTTATGAACATTTGGGGTGGCTTTTCTAACTTTGTGCATCCTGAATTTATTCTGAGTTAATTCATTTTTGTTTTCCTCATAGAGCACAGCCCGTTCTCTAATGAGGGTATATTATGCTGGGATGTCCTTTGCCAGTGAGTCCCATGTCATAAAGTCAATTTTAACATTTTCAAGACAGACTTTGAGAGTATCCTTGTATTGCTTTTTCTGACTCCTTGGAGTAAGTACATTTATAGATGAAATAATGACTAGTTTGAAATGTCAAAACATCAAAGTATGAGTTGGGATAGCTCCATCATTTAAAAAAAATCATCAAATAAATCAGGATGTAATAAGTGCTAAGTCTATTATTCTTCATGAATCTGAGGGAGAGGAATTATGTTGAGAAGAGAACAGAAATTTAATACTTTCATTGCTTGTTTGTCCTTTTCCCTACTGGGGGGAAGTTTTGTCACTAAATGATGATCTGGGGCAAATTTCATGGTATCTGCTAAATGAGGATAATAAGAATTTTCTCATCCTATTGCCATATAAATACATGGATGTCTCAAAGAGCAATATATTTTGTAAAGGAAACTGTGGCTTGACACTAAAATTATGGATATTATTCTCTGTGGTCCAGTCCTATGCCGAGTTACATTCAGTAATTTAATAGAACCTTTATTTGTTTCCTTTTGACTACCACTGAGATTTCTTAGTCTCATATTCAAAATTTTCAACTACAAAATGAGACTTTACAATTCCAGTTTCTTATTATACTAACTGCCAGGTAAGGAAATTCCATTTACCAATGAAGGTCAGCACTTCATCTGTGACTTAAAATCTTTAAGATTTGCCTAAAGCATGGAGAGATTGAATGATTTGCCCAGTAGCCCAAGGATAGCATGTGCCAGAAGTTCCAAGGCCAGGTTTCTATCTGTTATGTGTTGCTGAACTCCCCCTCCTCTCTCTCTCCATGTATAATATGTGACATCACATATGTTTATTTTATCTATATAGTAAATGTAATGTGTGTATATTTGATGATTTTTATCTCTATCCACATGTTCATATAAATCAGCTATATAATATTTTTCAGCCTATTTCTTGAACTGTCCTCAAAGATTTTTCAATCTACTTTAAGACTGGTTCTACTTCTGAATAGTAATTAACAATATATAAAACAATTCCAGAACAATGTATAGAACTTAATGAAATTTGATGGGTTTGCAACAAAAAGATCTATGTTTTATACTGTCTGAGAAAAACAATTATCTAGTAAGATGCAAAGGAAACAAAGCTTTTTTGAGACTAATGCCAAGAAGCTGTTAAAACATTTGGCTGCTAATGCATATGTAACTCAGGCTGACAATGTGTTTCTAAAGAGCATAAATTTATCTTATAGTTCACAGATGGGATACTGCATAATCCCTGACCTGGGTTGTCTCAGTGGCCTATCAAGACTAAAACTCAACAATAGAGTAAATTAAGGTTGAGTTTCTAGCCCTTTGCTAAATTCAGAATACTTAAGATTGACTTCATTCATTTGCTCATTGAACAATAGTACTTCATGTGCAAAGCAGAGGAATAGGCACTTTTAGAATGCAATATATGCCATATTAAGGGCTATTGCTAGGATACTCTATAAAATCCCCCTGGTGTCACCACTGGGGAGGCCATTAAACAGAGAGGCCCCAGTGTGTTGGGGGAGAGATGGACCATTAGGGCCTAATGAGGACTTTTTTTTGCCTTGAAGGGATAGCCCTACTTCTGATCTGGAAGTCAAAGAGGAAGAGGCAGTTGTGAGTGAAAAGCAGTGGGAGATTAGAGATCAATTAGGAGCTTACAAAATTACAAGTATTTAGAGCTAAAGGTTTCAGTGAAGGAAATAGTCATGGAAATGGGAAGCAATGAGCTGTGAGATATCCATAAGACTGTAGATAAAAGTTCATCTGGTAATGCCTTAGGTACCTATCTCTCTAGTACTTCCCAAGTCAATTATTAAATGTGTGATAGGTATTGCTTTAGCCCAGTAAGTGTTAGTTTGATCCCCATGGGCTATCTGGACTCTGGACTCCTAGGGAAATTCCCTGTTGTTAATAGAACCTGCTGAAAAAGGATAAGGTCTGAGTTATGAATTCCTAATATCTGGCCAATTTGAAAATATGAATAAAATAAACTTGCAGAGTAAAAATGAGATGTAATGAAAGATTTTTAAGTGACTTGTCCTGGAAGAGTACATTCAGGTGCATAGTGTCACTAGGGGAGTCAAGATTTAGGAGGATAATTTAACCTCTGGCCATTTCTGAATTTACTACTGAATTTTCAAAGAATTGAAGAATTTGAGTTTGGAAAAACTTCAGATGTTGTATACTAGATGTCAACCTGTACCCTAGAAATAGTCTTCTATAATGTCTTGACATATTTAGAAAAGGCACTGAGTCCAGAATAAGGAGAACTAGGTTCTAATGTTGTCTCCAGCATTTCTTACTTTGTATTCCTGAATTAGTCACTTAACACCTCTGGGCTTTGCAATTTCCTCACCTGTAAAATTGAGAGGGGGGTGGACTAGAAGACCTTTATGGTCCCTTTTGGGCCTTAGATCTGTGATTCATTAGGTTAGAGGAAGAAACAAACCTATGATAGGGAACTCTTATGTGGGAAGTTCCATGAAAAAGCTGTCAACTTCTCCACAATTTGGAGTCTTAGAGAATTGTCTAGAGTAGTGAAAAATTAATGAACTTGCTTAGGGTCAGTATGTAAGAAAGGCAAAACAAGAACCCAGACTTTCTTGGCTTTGAGAGCAGCTTTCCATCCATTATATAACTTTTCCTCATGTGTGGTCATGAGCATAAGAAGATTATTTGATCTGATCCCAACCAATGAAATTCTAGTAACAAAACCTACTTTTAGGAAGCTCTAACTATTAGGGTTTTTTCCCTCTATGAAGCTAAAGGCTGGCTCTTTGTCCACTCATCGTTCCTTATTCATGTGATAGTAATTCTAAGGGATTTCTCTTTTCAAAAATTTCTTTTATTTTTAATTTATGGGGTAAAACAAGTATTTCTATAACATAGTATAATGGGTATAATTTAAAAAAATACAAATACCTGTTCCTATGTATAGGCCTTGACATATCACTCAATGTTTTTCAATATATTGTCTTCTATCTTTATGATCTGATCCATATTCCTCTATCTGATCTATAAAATCCTTAAAGCCAGACAACAGCCTAATTTTCTAGTTGTGTTTTACATTTTTCTCTTTCCCACAGTATAATACAAACAGACTGACCTACTTGTTCTTCATCACACATGATACTTACTCTCATATCCATGTCTTTTTACTAAGCTATTCCCTAGAATATCTGGAATACAGTCTCTCAACACTCCTGTTTTAGAATTTTTTTTCTTTGAAACCCAGATAAATCAGCACCTTCCACAGAAAGGAGTTACTGATTATCCTAGCTACTAGTAACCTTGCTCCTCAAAATTGTTTCCTATTTATTCTGTACATACTAATCCATTTACATATTATCTCCCTTAATAGAATGGCCATCCTCCATTCAACTACTAATGTAACTTTTCTGAAGGATTTGTCCAACCATGTCATACATTTACTCAAAAACTTCAGTGACTCCCTGTCATCTACAGAATCAAATAATCTTCTGGAATTCAAAACCCTTCATAACCTGTTCCCTCCACATTTTTTATTTTACTTTCTGATATATCACCAAATATTCTTTAATCCAACTTCCTCAAATGCTTATTCATTTACTAAAATTCTTGAAGGCAAAAACCTATCATTTTTATCTTCTCATATTCAGTGCCTAACAATGCTTAAGAAAAGCTTAGTTAACTAATTGGTGCCATCATTCCCATATTATAAATGAAGAAACTGAGATTTAAAAAAATTTAAAGGATTTGCCCTAGGTTACAAAGATATTAAATGCCTGAGAAAGAATTCAAACTCAAAACCTTCTGACTTGCTAGGTAGATGTAAAAGATAGCCATTTATACACATATATACTCAGGTGATATTCACTATGTATGAGATTATTCCTTCCAGGCTCTTAGTTATAATTTTAATAGTTTCACACTTGATCAGCAGTAGCAGCAGCAACATCATAAACATCACTTTTTTAATTCGTTTAAAAGTTTGTGACAATTCTTATCAGAACTTTTGTAAATGAGAGGCTCTGAATTTCGTTGTACCTCCTTGGTTTCACTGCCAGCAGGTGTTAGTATATACCAAGTTTAGGTAGCTGAAAATGAACAGCCTAAATCTGGCCACTTCTTGATTAGGAGGAAAAAAGTAGACATATTTTCTAAATTAAAGATACAATATTCTTGTTTATAAGCAAAGTATAAAGGTGTTTGTAAACTTGTCATCATATGTATTAGAAAGTAACAAGTAAATAATGAGAAAAAAATAAATGAACCTACCAGACATCTGCAACATTAATTAATACATAAAATGAGGAAGAAATATTTAGCAAAGAAAAAATATATGAAAATAATAGAAAATCATTCCACATTAACTTTGTTGTCTTCAAAGCAGCCTGGGGCTTTGCTAACGGAATATTTCTGAGAAAACCACTAAACACATCTAAAACTGTATACTTATCACTTTTCCTACCTATTTATTTAACTCCATATTTAAACTCCTGTTTAAGCACTTTTAAAGCCATACTCTTTTGAAATCATCCACTCCAGGAATGCTTTTAATTAAGCTACAATTACCTCTTTTTATTAGCCTATATTAAACTATTCCCTGATGTTTGAATCAAAGGACCCAGATTTAAATATGATCTGAAAAAAGTTGCTGCTGCTGCTACTAGTAATATTATAACTGCTGCTGCTGCTACTATTACTACCAATACTGCTGCTGCTATTACTATTACCATTATTACTGTTGCTGTTGCTACTACTATTACTATTTGGTTAACATTTATATACTTTTACTGTGATCCACACACCCTGATAAGTACTTTACAATTATTAACTCATTTGAGCCTCACAACAGCCCTTGAAGGTAGGTGCTTTATTTCCACTTTACAATTGTGAAAACTGAGGCAGAGATTAACTGAGATAGCAAATGTATTCACCAGGGGCCAAATCTAAACTCAGATTTTTCTGGCTCCAGGCACAATGCTTTATGCAATGTGTCTAGCTGTCAAAGGACCTTACTATCCATATAACCTGGACCTCAGTTTTCCTCAACTGTAAAACTATAGTGGTGAAAGGTTTGAATGAGATGCCCTTTGAAGTCTCTTCCAGTTCTAGATCTACCTATGATCCCAAGGAAAGATGGAGATCTTTTTAAAAACTAGGTTTTGCCACAACACAGCATTTTAATGATTTTTGTGAATATTTCCATGCATTTTGTTTTCCTTCTTAGGTTGTTTTTTTCTTCTTCTCTTTCTAGATGTGATGTTTCTTGTGCAGTAAGATAACTGTATAAATATGTATACATGTATTGTATTTGTCATATAAT
This sequence comes from Myrmecobius fasciatus, assembly GCA_023553655.1. Taxonomy (NCBI): domain Eukaryota; kingdom Metazoa; phylum Chordata; class Mammalia; order Dasyuromorphia; family Myrmecobiidae; genus Myrmecobius; species Myrmecobius fasciatus. Next base: position 294,347 of record JAJPUD010001296.1, on the reverse strand, counting down.
TTATCCTATCTAGCATGTATTAGATTACCTGTCATCTAGGGGTGGGGGGTGGGGGGGAGGAAAGGAAAAGCTTGGGAAAAAAAAGTTTTTTTTGCAAAGGTCAATGTTGAAAGGTCACTCATATGTTTTGTAAATAAAAAGCTTTATAAAAAAATAAAAAAAGAAAATCAGGAAAACTAGAACTATAAAGCAATGTCAGTTAATAAATAATCAATTATCTCATAAAAAAACAACTAGGTTTTGCAAGTGTTAGGGTAGCCTTTTTGAAGAGTTATTACTCCCCCCCCCACTTCTTTCAGTCAAACTCTGAAGACCATCAGAGCCCTGTGAACTGACTATAGGGCTGATAGGTCCAATTTCAGCAAGTATCCTCAGAAATTGATACCCAGCTGCACCCACTCCTATTTGTAAATAAGATTGAGGGAAGTTCTTTGCCTTAATTTCTTTTCTTTCTTTCCTCCCGAACCTAGGAGTTTCATTTAGAGCTTCCACTAATATGAATTAAACATGCCATTATAAAGCTCTGTCTGCTTCTAAGGAAACAGACAGTCCCTTATTAGCATCAATTGCATTAATAACACCATTTATATACTATTTTTGGTGGCATCTTGCATCTCTTCTCAATTCAACTTGAATTTCCCTTGGCTTCCTGGCCATTTAAAAAACAAACAAAACTAGCAGCTGTGTTACTTAACTCTCTTATCTACTGACAGAATTCTGACAGTAATCGAAGTGTCATTTATGTTCTAACATTGAGGTTTGCCTTTAGGTGAATTAAGGTTCCATTAACTTACATAGGGCAACTATATTTCCTTCCTGTTAGAAATAGCTTCCAGCCCATAATTTTCTATCCTCTGAGTGACATTGCAGATTTTTGCTTCAAAGGCTCTTTCTTCTTTCTTTTGTCTTAGAAGATTTGTTCAAAATATTTGTTCCATGTCACATTATATGGTACCATTATAAATTAATAATTCCCTTGAAGGACTATATATATATATATGTATTTCATTACATATTTTAAAACATAATTATGTATATTTAAACTTTTAAATTTAAGCAAATATAATCACATTCATAAGCTTATAGTTTTCTCCTGGTCCTTCCTCAGGGAATTTACTGAAATCACCCAGAACCAGAATGTTAACAAAAATAATACATTACTTATCCTCAGGTGAAGTCCACACTTTGTCATAACTCTGACCACTGTGATAAGAAATGACTGATGGAATGACCTTGATTCAAGCTTCAAATAGACTCACTCTGGATGTTACCAAATATAAATGGACTTTAAAAGCTGAGCAATAAATACCTAACTTTATAAATGTTGGATTGATAAGGGATTTTTATCCACTTTACAAGTAAATTATTTATTTTACCAAAGGAATAATTTTCATTCACTCATTTTAAACACAAATTTATTGAGCATGCACCATGTGCCAGGCACCCTGATAGATGTTGAGGCTATACAAAGAGAAAAATAAAAGCGACCTGGTCCTCAAGATTATAGGGAAAACAGCATGTACACAGAGAAGAAAATATATACCAAGTATAGAAAAATAATTTTCAGGAAGGTGTAGAGGCTACTAGCAACTGTAGGATCAGAAAAACCTATATGCAGATTATGGAACTTTAGTTAAGTTTTAAGGGAATCGAGATAATCTAATAGGTAGAAGAAAATAAGAGAACTCTAGATGTGGGAGAAAAGTTGGTGGGCAAGGTACAGAAATGGGGGATTAAATGTCATGTATGGGAAATGGCAAATGGGCTGATCAGACTTGATTACTTTAAAAGAGCATGTTTCTCTACTATCTTCAAGATATAATTTGATTTCCTAAAATTAGTTTTAAAAGCATATTAAGAGAATTTTTGTTGTTGTTCAGTCATTTCAATTATCTATTTGTGACCACATTTGAGGGTTTTCTTGGTAGGGATATAGGAGTGATTTATCATTTCTTTCTCCAGCTCATTTTAAAGAAGAAACTGAGGCAAACAAGAGTTACTAACATGCCTAGGGTCATACAGCTCATCAGTTTCAGAAGCTGTATTTGAACTGATGTCTTCCTGATTCCAGGTCTGGTATCTAAACACTCTGCCAAAGGGCTGCCTTTTTAGGAACACATCCATTGTATAAAGAGAAGAAAATGTAACTTTAAAAAATTATGTGTAAATTTCCCAAAAATATTCAAATGTCTTTTCTAAATTAAGCATATGGGTCTGTAACACAGGATTTTTTTGTCATTCTTAAAAATCATTTTAATACTTCATAGTGACCCCGACAGGATTTAATTTGTTAGCTGTTTGTTGCCAGCTTCTTCCACTCAAAATAAATCTACCAAGAACATCTCTAGGTTGCCCTGCCTCTGACATTAGAATGGCTCTGTGCTTCCATTTCCCTCTGTCAGACTGTTTAAGTCTCTAGGTACTTCATAATACTATCTATGTATGCAACTCAGGTGGTATAAGTGGCTGTAATCACATGTAGGGAAATAAGGCATGGGAAGCAGATGGATCCTCTGCAGGGAACACAAGAAGCTAAGGAAATGAAGTAAAAATTCAGATGATGTTCTGCAGGTGGTAGAAAGTGTTGATTATTTTTTATGTTCCCCATTCTAGCTCAAAGATGGATGACAAATCAAGGATGACTATGAAAAGGAAACTATAAACAATGGGAGCTCATCAACCTCTAAAATAATATGGGATTTATTTTTTTCCAAAGATATATTAGCTTTTTTTTAGGAAGAAAAATATTTATTCAGATTTCATTCCACTATAAGGTTGGTAATTTTGTTTACAATAATGCCAAGATTAATGAATAGATTTGTATCAATTCTAGTACAAGATGATCTTCTTTCTTCCCTCCCCACAATGAAAACTACATATTTTCTGCATATCAGTTAGCTATAGTTCATCTCAATATCATAAAGACTTCTTATTCACTACAAAAGAGTGTTGACAGTCTCTTTTGAACAGAAATTAAAAACCAATTGAAATCTGGATGTATCTAAATTTGACTGCAATGCTGGCCATTTTTAAAAGTTCCTTAACCATCCTAAGAATAGAATTATCAGTTTTTATCCAATTGATAATTTTTGTTTAAAATGATCTGTCCTATTATTGCTATTTCCCCGACATCCGATTACCTCTTCCAATGCTTTCTCCACCAATATCTCAATCATCACCACCAAAATGCATTTAAGCACCCACATATAACATTTATATGAACTGCAGTCCTCTGAGTTATATTCCACCAGACAACTCTATGGACTCAAGCTTCATAAAACTTGGTTTATGCTTAGAAATGCTTTGTAAGAAAAGCAATCATAAGAGATTGTTTGGAATGATAGAATTACCTAGATCTTCTTACTCAGGAATAGTAAAATATAAGTAACATTTTAAATAGTAAAATGTAAGAGCTTAAAAAGAATATAATGAAAATAAAATGAATGATTCTAAGGATTGTTGAAAAGGACATTCAATTTAAAATTAGGAAGCATTCTAATTGGTCAGATTCTCGGCTATAAATCACAAAGTGTTTATAGAAATCAGTGTTATTAAATCTTGTCAAGGTGTTTGCTTTGTAAAATGATAATGATTTCCTAAGAAAAATAAAGAAACCTTTTGGTAAGTGAAAACATTCCCTCTGTATGTGAGAAGAGAACCTGCCCCCAATTTATGGAGGTAGTTCTGAATTTTTTCAGTGACATGTCAGAAGAGATAATTACCATCCATTATTTCATGTGTTAAAGATAAATATCTTATTGAAAATCACACTAAATCCTAAGGTAAAATACTTAAAATTTTCTGGTAGTCATTTTTATGTATTTTTCTTTTCTTCCATTACTGAGACCTTTCATCTTCTTTTAGCAGCAACCCTAAATGGATTTAACTCTAAGTTTTAACAAGCTAACTTGAGGGATGAAAGCCTTTCTTGTGTTGACCAACCATTTTTATATGAAAAGCTTGATGTAACACAAAACATCCAATTGAAAATAACAGCTAGATTCTACATTAATTAGAAAGAAGTGTGCAATGGACATTCCTTTTATGTTGATGCTCACTGGTCTCATGTTCAGCCCTATCCATTTAAAAAGACACAGTGAACAGCAACAATTTACTTCCTTGAACACACTCAAAGTGGGACCCCACTACCAAGATTTTGCCATATTGAGCCCTATTTTTTCCTGTATACTAAATAGAAGATTTTTGCCCATGATAGAGATAACATTTGTCACTCTGGAAGAAAATCCCCAAATAATGAACCTCCCCTCATATTTAATTTTTCTGATTAACTTAGTTTCCATTTACTGGAGCAGCCCTCATTGTGAAGAATATTAGCAAGAGAGTCTGACAGATCAAGTTCTTTAGTGATAATAATTATCTAGGAACAATTTTTTAGAAAAAGAAAAACCTCTAGAGATAAGAATAAACAAATTCAAAGGAACTAAAATCTGTGATCCTGCCTCAATTTTAATTCATATACAAACATAAAAGAAGACTCATTCTTTTATGAAGATATAAGTAACTAAAATTAAATCATTCCCAGTAGTTTTCACAATGTTCACATATACATGTACATATATACGCACATATGTGTGTATATATGTACATGTATATGTGAAAATTCTACCAGGAATACATATATGTGTGTATACATGCATATCTTTCATTAGATTAAAAAGTCAGAAAAGTATTCATACACACATGTACTCAAAATTATGAATGTATTTATTATCAATGAGCCAGCTTATTTACCAATACAATATTTGTTTTTAAAAAATGAGACAGTATTCTTCTCTTTTATTATTTATATGGTTGCCTCAATATATCTTCCCTGGAAATTAAAAAGAAGGCATATTCTCTAGTGGCAGTATTTAAGAAAATTATTTCAGGCTTTTTTTTTTTAACATTTTGGATAAAAATTACAGGATTAATATTAATCGTTCTTTTTATACATAGTTTATATATATTACAAGACTGAAAAAATTCTGAATTGTCTAAAGACAGTCTGAGAATCAGAAAGATGGTATTTCTTAAATATGATGAGACAAATTTCCTTATCTTATCACATGAAATAATATAGAGTTAATACATAGACACAATTATTACCAAAGAGCGAAATATATCCCTTATTGCAAATGCATATTTTATTCCTTCCATAAAAGACTTTCTCTATGTCTTTTTATATTAGTAATTGTCTATTTTTCTAAGAAATATTTAATAAAGGATCCATTATGATTTTAAAAAATCTATCTTCTGGTATCATTGACACTCTCTGTCTCTTTCTTTTTTGTTACATCACAGTTGAAAGGAAGGGATTAGACTAAACGACTTCTGAAGTCTCCTGTAACTTTCAATCTTTAAAACTATGATGGAAAGTTGCCTATCTAAATTTAGGATTCTATCACCCATTTCAAATAATATCTATTATCTTTTTTTATTAATACTTTTTATTTGCAAAACATATGTATGGGTAATTCCTAAACATTAACCCTTACAAAGCTTTCTGGTACAAATTTTTCCCCCCTACTCTCCACCCCTCCCCTAGATGGCAGGATATCCACTACATGATAATTATGTTAGAATACTTAAGAAATCAAAGATATGTATAGTTATTGCATCTTTTTTTGTGCAGGAGAAATCATATCTACAAGAAAGAATAATCTGATAAAGGAAATACAATGCAAGCAAACCTCAATAGAGAACATGAAAATGTTATGTTGTGGTCCACATTTCACATCCCTCTCTCTAGGTGTATATGGCTCTCTTCACCGAACAACTGGAACTGGTTTGAAGCATTTCATTGTTGAAGAGAGTCATGTCCATTAGAACTGATCCTCATATAGTATTGTTGTTGCCATGTATAATGATCTCCTGGTTCTGCTCATTTCACTGAGCATCAGTTCATTCAAGTCTCTCCAGGCCTCTCTGAAATCCTCCTGTTGGTCATTTCTTACAGAAAAATAATATTCCATAACATTCATATACCATAATTTATTCAGCCACTCTCCAATTGATGGGCATCCATTCAGTTTCCAGTTTCTAGTCACTACAAAAAGGGCTGCCACAAACATTCTTGCACATGTGGGGCCCTTTCCTTCCCTTATGATCTCTTTGGGATATAAGCCCAATAGAAACACTGCTGGGTCAAAGGGTATGCATAGTTTGATAACTTTTTGAGCATAGCTCCAAATTGCTCTCCAGAATGGCTGGATCTGTTCACAGCTCCACCAACAATGCATCAGTGTCCCAGTCTTCCCAC
>JAJPUD010001296.1:266217-278088 GCA_023553655.1 Myrmecobius fasciatus | reverse complement strand
TTTTTGTTTTTGTTTGACAGATTCTTGAAATCTTATTGAGTCATTCATTTCAATTTGTTCAATTTTAATTTTTAAGGTATTATTTCCTTCATTTATCTTTTTTAGCTCCTTTTGTAACTGGCCAATTCAATTTTTTGGTTCATCGTATTCTTTTTCCATTTTGCCAATTTTATTTTTCAGTGAATTGTTGTCTTTTTCCAATTCACCACACTTATTTTCCAGTTTTTCACATCTCTGTTGCAGGGCGATATTTCCTTCTTGCACTGCTCTCAATTTATTTCCCCAATCTTCTTCTAGCTCTCTTTTGAGATTCTTTATGCAGTCTTCCAGGTAAGCCTTCTGAAAGGGAGACCATTTTAAGTCCACCCCTGTGGCTTTATCTGGGATTGTTTTCAGAATCTCATGATCTGGGGACTGCTCTAGTTTCTCTCCGTAAAAGCTGTCTATGGTGAGAGCTTGCTTCTTCTTCCTCATGATTCTCATCAGAGGTATCAGTCACCAGCAGGGAATTCTGCTGCTGCAGCAGCAGCAGCAGCAGCAGTGATTTCAATTTGTCCTGGGGCAATTTGCCGAGTTAACTTCTAGTCTGGGGTTGATTGCACTAGATCCGCACTAGGACCAAGCTTTCAGCTGCTCTCAATCCACCCTTTATCAAAGGTAGACCTGCCAAAGCACCTGCCCGCAAGCAGAGCAAAGTAGCCCAAGAGTCTCCCAGGGACTTCCTGGCAGCCCAAGATCCTCTGCTCCATCCCAGCCCTGGACTTGCACCCCAGCTGAGCCCTGGTGTCTGAGCGCTGAGAGCTGCTCGATCCCCTGCCCGTCTAAAACTGACCTCAGAAGTTCTTTCAAAATCGATATTTGGGGGCAGCTAGGTGGCACAGTGGATAGAGCACCAGCCCTGAAGTCAGGAGAACCTGAGTTCAAATCTGGTTTCAGACACTTAACATTCCCTAGCTGTGTGACCCTGGGCAAGTCACTTAACCTCAATTGCCTCAGCAAAAAGAAAAAAAAAATAGATATTTGATAGAAGTGCGTTGCAGTCCAAGTGTTTGGTGGCACCCTCACTCCAGAACCAGTTCGGAGGCTCAACTTGTCTGGGTCTGAGGGAAGGTCTCAGGAGCTCACAGAGGATGCTGTCTGCAGTTTGCCATCTTGGCTCCGCCCTCAAATCATATCCATTATCAAGAATATCTTTCAGGCTACTTCTTGGTGAATACCGAGAATGTGTTTTTCCATTTCATTTGGGTTTCTTATAATTTTGTTTCTTCCAATATTGTTGTATTACAAGATTCACAAGTATATAGCATTACCAGGGAAATCTTGAATAAAGAGATAGGACTTTGTGTCAGTGTTTAGTTCATCATAATTGAAATAATATCATCTCCTGGACATGGCTCTCTTCAACAATGAGATGATTCAAACCAGTTCCAATTGTTCAGTGCTGAAGAAAGTCATATACACCCAGGGAGAGGCCTATAGGTTCTGAGTGTGAAATCAGTGTTATTGAATCTTGTCAAGGAAAATGTCACAGCATTTTCACATTTTCTGTTGATGTTTGCTTACATTTCGTTTTCCTACTCAGGTTTTTTTTTCTTTCTAGATATGATTTTTCTTGTGCAGCAATATAACTGTATAAACATTCATACATATATTGGATTTATCATATGTTTTGACAGTTTACATGTATTGGACTCCCTGCCCTCTAGGGGAGGGAGTGGGGGAAGGAGGGAAAAATTTGGAAGGGAAAGTTTTGCAAGGGTCAGTGTTGAAAAATTACCCATGCATATGTTTTGCAAATCAAAAGCTTTAATGAAAAAAACAATAATATTTGATCTCAGAAACTAAAAAAAAAGAAAGAAATATCATCTCCTAAATGTGAGCCAACTTAATTTCTTTCTCCTAGTCAATATGTCCAGCTAGTCAGTACGTCCAGCTAATTCTCTATCTGCTTTGCTTTCTATGTCTGTGTCATGGGATTAAGATACATATGCATAAAAGCTTTCCCAAAAGCCTTTCATTTAAAAAAATTAAAAAGCTTTATTAGCTTAAAATATTCTCTAGGACGTTTAGAATATGTTGTATATATGTATGTTATTGTATGAGTTGTTTTGTTGTTTTTAGCTGTTTCAATTTTTGCTTACTCTTTGTGGTCCCTTTTGGAGATTTTCTTTCTTTTTTTGAGAATTTATTTTTTAATTGAAGTTTTTTATTTTCAAAACATATGCAAGGATAATTTTTCAACATTGAGCCTGGAGAAACCTTGTGTTGCAATTTTCTCCTCCTTCTCCCCACCCTTTCCCCTAGATGGCATGTAATCCAATATATGTTAATGTGCTAAAATATATATAAATGTCTTAAATTGGAGGTTTTCTTGACAAAAATATTGAAATGTTTTGCCATTTCCTTCTCCAGCTCATTGTACAGATGAGGAAACTGAGGCAACAGGTTTAAGTGACTTGTCCAAGGTCCCATAGTTAGAAAGTGTTCAGGCCACATTTGAAGTCAGATCTTCCTGATTCCAGCCATAAGGCTCTATCTACTGTGTGATCTTGATATGAGAATATATAAAGAGAAGTCTGGCAAAGTAGTATACTAGAGAGCTAACCTCAAATTCAAGAAGATCAAGGTTCCCTGCAGCAGAATGGTTTGGGGATCTTAGACAAGACCCTTAAAATGTCAGTGCCCCAGGCAAATTCAGACTAAATAGCAAAGAAAGTAGTAATCGGTGTTATTTGAGGAGAATTCTTCCTTGGGTGGATGCTTCCTACAATTGATGCAATTCCAGATCCAATCAAAATAACTATACTTATTTTTGCTTTCTTTGTTGGCCGATTGCCCCAACGTCTTTCATGTTGCTATATATTTCATTAAAAAGTTTAGTAGTATTACAAGGCATCTATGTAATTTTTGTGGCTGTTTGGTCCTTTCCAACTTTTTCTGAACTCTTCTGGCATTTTCCTGGTAGATATACTAGAATGGTTTGACATTTCCTTCTTCAACTCTTTTTATAGAGAAGGAAAATGAGGCAACAGAGTTAAGTGATTTGCTCAGGTTCATATAACTGGTGGGTATTAGAGACCAGATTTGAAAATAGGAAGCTAAGTGTGTTCACCTGAATCCAGGCCCAGCATTCTACCCACTGTGCCACATAACTGCCCCTCTAATATAATTGGTGCAATGTAATCTGGGAAGAGGAACATCTGGAAAATTTCAGTGAATTCCTTTTTTGGGGCTATTTTCATAGGAATCCTACCATGTTACTAGCAACATTGTTGATAAGCATATCTCTCCCCTTATCATTTTGTTGATATAAATGCAAAGTAAGTGACTGACCCCTTTTATTTCTGTGGCTGTATTTATTATAATTCATTTTTTATTTTATTTCATTTTAGCATGTGTGGAAGCTATATTTCTTTATAGAGCTTTCAAGACTAATTTTTACAGGGTCAAATGTCTTATAGAGATTAAAAAATACATAAAACAATATCTCCGTGTCCCTCTCAACCTACTGCATGGCAATAAAGAAGAAAATAACTCAAAAAATTTTTGAGTAAAGACATTGTTAATATGGTAGTGGTTCAGAAGACAGTTTGATCATAGATGCAGATCCTCCCCTTGCCTCCAGGATGGGGTCTATTCTGATCTTCATACCTTAATGGTTCTGGTGCAAGTGGGATTTACTTAAGAGTTGTCAAACAATAAAAGCCTGGATGGTATGAGAGGAGGGGTAACAATGAAGAGAACAGGTTGGAAAAATGATCACTACAGAAATAGACAACCAGCATTCTAGGCATTATATGCCTCCTGAGTTATACTAATTATGACTCTGAAAGAAAGATGTGGTCTGCATAGGATCAAAAAAAGTTTTTAAAGGGTCATGCTAGTCATCAAAAACCATTTGGTACCGACTAATAGACTGGTGGATCAATGTAATAAGTTAGGTACACAAGGCACAATAGTCAGTGACTACAGTAATCTAATAATTTGGATATAAGAATTGGAATTTTCATTTAAGAACAAGAACTCACTTGGAGTTTGGAATTATAACTCACTATTTTTGCTGGAAAAACTGGAAAACAGTATGGCAGAAACTAGGCATAGACCAACATCTCATACTCTATACCAAGATTTAAATTATTCATGATTTAAACACAAAAGGGAGATAATATAAGCAAATTAGGGGAGCAAGAGATAGTTTACCTATAAAAACTTTGGAGAATGGAAGGAATTTAAATTAAATAAGAAATAGAGAACATTATAAAATGCAAAGTGGATCATTTTGATTACATTAAATTAAAAAGGTTTTGCACAAACAAAAATAATGCAGCCACGATTAGAACAAGTAGAAAAATAGGAAACAATTTTTATGGCCAGTGTTTCTGATAAAGGCCTTGTTTCCAAAATATCAAGAGAATAAAATCATGTTTAGAGGAATATAAGTTATTCCCTAATGAATAAAGAATCAAAAGATATGAACAGACAATTTTCAGATGAAGAAATTAAAGTCATCTGTAGTCATATATAAATACTCTAAATCACTATTTATTAGAGAAATGCAAATTTAAAACAACTCTAAGGTAGCACCTTACATTTGGTCACATCATCTAAGATGACTGGAAAAGATAATGATAAATGTAGAAGGGGATGTAGGAAAACTGAGACAGTTTTGCATTGTTGATGAAGTTTTAAATTAATCTAGTCATTCTGGAGATCAATTTGGAACTATGCCCATGGGGTAACTAAACTATACATACTGTTTGACTAAATGAGGACCAAAACATACTATTTCAATTTTGTTTGCTTTTTCTTTCTTGTGCTTTTTCCCCTCTCTTATTCTGATTTATTTCACAATATGACTAATATGCAAATATGTTTAATATGATTGTACATATATAATTTGTATCAGATTGCTTGCTGTCTTGGGGAGTGAGTGTGGTAAAGAAGGGAGGGAGAAAAATATTAGAAAAATGAATGTTGATTTCCCAACTGATAAATGGAAAAGGATATGAACAGACAATTGTCATATGAAAAAACTGAATTTATTTAGAGGCATATAAAAATGCTCTAAATAATTATTGATTAGAAAAATGCAAATTAAGACAACTCTGAGATACTATTTCATGCCTCTTAGATTAGCTAAGATGACAGGAAAAGATAATGATAAATGTTGGAGGGGATAAAGGAAAACTTAATGCATTGTTGGTGGAGTTGTGAAATGATCCAACCATTCTGGAGCACAATTTGGAACTCTGCTAAAAGGACTATAAAACTGTGCATACCCTTTAATCCAGTAGTGTCATTCCTAGAATTGTATTCCAAAGAAAGCATAAAATATGGGAAAGAATCCTATGTGCAAAAATGTTTGTAGCAGAAATTTTTGTAGTAGCAAGGAATTGGAACTTGAGTGGATGCACATCAGTTAGGTAATAGCTGAATAAGTTATGGTTTATGAATGTAATGGAATATTATTGTTCTTTAAGAAATGATGAGTAGGTTGATGTCAGATAAAACTGGACTTACATGAACTGATGCTATGTGAAGTGAGCAGAACCAGAAGAATATTATAAACAGCAACAACAAAATTATGTGATGATCAACTGTGACGGACTTGACTCTTTTCAACAATAAGGTGATTCAAGGCAATTCCAATAGACTTGGGATTGGAAATGCTATCTGCACCAGAGACAGAACTAGGGAGACTGAACATAGATTGAAGCATAATATTTTCATATTTTTTTGTTTCCTTGCTTTTTCTTTCTCATGCATGGATTTTCCCTTTTGGTCTATTTTTTTTTCTTGCATCACATGACAAATATGTAGTTACGCTTAAAAGGATTATGCATGTTTAACCTATATGAGATTTCTTGCTGTCTTGGGGAAAGGAAGGTAAGGGAGGAAGGAAGAATAATTTAGAATACAAAGTCTTACAAAAATAAATTGAAAACTATCTTTACATGTAATTGGAAAAACAAAATAAAAAAAAAGCCATGCTGGTTTTTATAGATAGATTTCTCAGCAGAAGAAGAGAAGAGACAACAAATTCACTTTATTTCTATCAGTTTTGATGTAAAACACCAAAACTCAGCTAGAACTAATATTAACCAAATTCTGTATAATGTTGAGATTTACTCTGAAATGGTATCTAAGGGAACAGATAATAGGACTAGGAACTTTTTATATATATAATTCACTTTCACAGCACATTTTCCCAAAGACCTCCCCATTTTCACCCCCTGAGCTCATATAAAGATTTTCAATGACTTGAAAAAATTGACTGAAGATTTCGGTTCAAAAGACACCTAACAAAGATGCTGAAAATCAAAGCCAGGAAGGATGTAAGAGGTTCTGGAGCTCTAGTTTTTCAATAAACTCCTTACAAAGATAATGAAACTGAGGAACAAGGAAACTAAATGACTTGCCCAAAGTCATATAGGCAACTACTGGAAAAAACAGAAGTAGAATACAGAGGTCTCAGTATATACCACTTTACATTTCATGATATGTCTCTCCTATCTTACTTACCTTAAAAGTCACTACAATCCATTTGTTTAACAGGCCTAGGCCCTAGGTTTTCTTTGTAGACCCCAAAGAAGTACAAATTTAACATATTACCCAGATAGAAACAGTATTTCTCCATTAGTGACACTAAAATGGCAGCATAGGGAGGAGGAATATGCTATTCCATCTAATATCTTCCATGTGTTCTGAGTAAATAAAAATTTTTTTCAGTGCAATTTGTACAGATTGGCAAGAGAAGAGGAATTACATAGCAATTAGTAAATAAGCAGTAAGATTTAGCATAAATAATGATAAATTTTGGAGTCAAAAAATGAAAATCAAATACCATCTCTGATCCTCACTGAGAGATCAAAAGTAAGTCACCTGTCCCTGTCTGTTATTCTTTTCTTTAAAATGGGAAATTGCTGTGTTATGGGCTGAAGCCTACTCACACTCATCACTTGTTCCTCCAAATGCACTCAGTGTGATATTTATTTTTAATTCTTCAGAATCATCTGTATTCTATATCACAGTTTGATAAAAAAAAAACAACAACAACAGAAGAATATTGGCATTAAAGAAAAAATGGGGGTAGCTAGATAGCACAGTGGATAGAATATTGGCCCTGAAATCAGGAATACCTGAATTCAAATCCAATATCAGACATTTAAGACTTAGTAGCTGTTAACTCCAATTGCTCACCAAAAAATGGCCTTTACCTTTAAAGAAATATTGGGGGTAATCAAATGGATTTTGAAATTTCCCAAAGGCAAGTTAACCTGTTCTCCTGCTCAACTCTGGGCCCAACTTACTATCCAGCTACACTGCCCCAGATACATATCCTGATTGGCAAGTTCCATTTGCTAATATATCCAAATTCTCTGAAGAAGAATAAGAGTAAAAGATGGCATTCAGGAAATGCATGATAGGAAGAGAAAAATTGAACTTAAGGCAAAGTAGACTGCCAGGATGCTCCTTACGTCTCCTTATAATTCCAAGAGAAAGTGAAAAAGGCCTCCATCATAGTGAGTGAACCTCCTCTGGTAAATTTATGGAAGGACATATGTTTGAAGTACAGAAGAAAGACAGTCATAGATGTGTTATGACCTCTGCTATTGGAAGAACTTCCAAATTGATGAGATGATAAAATCCATTCCAATATAAAAAGGAAGAAAGTGGGGAAGGATGCTGCTAATATTTATTATGCTCTTTACTTCACAGAGCTATTATGAACTAAGTGCTTTGTGAACTTTAAAATGTTGGATAAAAATGACAGTTATTTCTACTGTTGTTATTTAAAAGATCACTTGGCTTACTATACTTATTATTGGCCTAGCGACTCGGAGCTAAAATTTAGACTATGATTGCACATTAGCCTACTTCGTGAAAATTAGCAAAACTTAAATCTTTTGGTTTTCAAGCTGCAAATTTTGAAAACAGAAGAATAAAAGCATAGGGAATTTTTACCATTTGTCAAACAGTGGTTAGATGCTAAGTAGAATACAACTCATATAGACATTAAGCCCATGGATTTACATGATAGTTTCAATATGATGCATCATTCAAGAACCCAAAATAAGGAAGGATGACATAAGCATATGTAGAAGTTAACTCACTTGAGTGCCCAGGCTAGCAGATGGCAAATGTAATTCAGGGTAACTAAATCTAGATAAATGATTTTTAAAGTTAAGAAGAAAGAAATAAATGTTTATTGACTATACAGCTGCTGTGGAATAGTGAATAAGGTGACATGTTAAGAATCAGAGCTTTACAGGGAAATTTATGAACTCTTTATTTCTGTGTTCAGGTGCAGGAGAGATAGCAGAGGCATGTGACTTACACTATTAAGGGACTAGCATTATCACAGTGCCATATAGTGATAATGTTAATTGAGTCCCTTATGTATAGCACAGCTTGTATTATTTAGAGGCAGGAAGTTATGGAAAGGATGGTAAAAATGATACAAAAGATTTAAAGGACTCCCTCTTCTTGGTGCATCCTATTCCATCTTGTTCCAAGGATTCCATACTGTTCCACCCAGATTTACCTAACTCATCTCCAGGCTCAAATTTCTACTTCTCTGCCCTTGCCCAGATTTTCTACTATACCTGGAATTTTCTCCTCACATTTGCCTTTTAAAATCCTTAGCTTTCTTCACAACTTCCCATTGAATCCTTTCCCAATCCCCTTATTATTACTGCTCTCTCCCTTCTATTAACTATTCACTTACTTGTTTTATATGCCATGTATTCCAATAAACTCCAGGTTCTTTGAGGCAAAGTTCATTCCTTTTCTCTTTGCACAACCAAAAGCTACAGAAGTGTTTGATCACATGTGACAGTGATAACACGCTAAATATTTTTATATAGTTCATATTTCTATATGTTCCATGATATTTTCATTTTTCCTGAGTAATCAATGGCTGGAATAAATTGAGAATGGACGAGGAATCCCTTTTTGCTGAGCTGATGTGTTGTCAGAATCCTGAGTTGTAAATTGAAAGTAGCTATTGTTTTAATAGGGAGCATGTCATAGCAGATAGAGTGTAGGACTTGGAGTAAGAAAGAACTGAGTTCAAATCCCACATCTGAAATTTGCTAGCTATCATAACCACACACAAGTTACTTAATTTCTTTGAATCTAATTTTTTCCTCTTTAAAATGGAAACAGTACAACTCAGAGTACCCAAATTTTTAACCAATATTTCACACTCAATGGATAATACAAAATAGAATAATAAACAAAAAAGAAGTTGACTAAAGAGATCATTGTAAGTGTTTAAGATCAATTTAAATTTTAAAAGACATTTTTATTTTTGTAACAAAATTTCTTTTTTCTTGCTTCTCAATAAGGATCATCAAGATATGAGAGAGTAAAGAAACATTTTCATCAGATAAAATTTTCATAAAGTAAAATTTAATACAAAAATAATACAAATAAAAAAACATTCAGAAGAAGTTTGTGAGGTCAGATAAAAGAGGATGAATACAAAAGAATAGCACATTCCTATAGTTCTTAAAGTATATGAGTAGATAACACAAAACTGGAAGGGAGTGCCAACACACTGGATAATAAAAGTCATCATCTGAAAAATAACTTTAAGAACTAGAATGACTGACCAAATCTAGGGAAATTAAATTTTAAAAGTATACATATAAAGTCCAAATTTTTTAAAATCAGTGTACAAGTCACAAGAAGGAGTCAGATGTATAGAAGTAGTATGAAGCTTCTAATAAGTACTAAACTCACTATAAGCTAGTACTCTAATGAGTACTAAAAAATCCCACTTGATCTTAAGATGCATTAAGAAAACTTATTACTTTCAGAGCTTGGGAAATGCTAGTCCTGTAGTCATCTTCTCTGGTCACACCACATGTATAGTATTCTATTTCAATAAGGACTTTGCTTTTAAGGAAGAGCATTAACAAATTAATTCATTCACAATAAAGATTCTTAACCCATTCCTGTGCCTTGGATTACTCTAACATTTTTGTGGAGCCTACAGATCCTTTTTTTGTTTTTTTTTTTTTTGCTTTTTGCTGAGGCAATTAAGGTTAAGTGACTTGCCCAGGATCACATAGCTAGGGAATGTTGTGTCTGAGACTAGATTTGAACTCAGGGCCTCCTGACTTCAGGGTTGGTACTCTATGCACTGCACCACCTAGGTGCCCCCAGATCCTTTTGAAACACATAAAATAAAATACAGAGTTTTATAAAGGAACTCAGTTTTGTCAGAATATAGTGTTTAGACACAATGTAATTCCATGTGAACTACTAACAGTTCTACCACAGTAATTTTAAAAAGTGATGAACATTGATAAGCACAAGCTCAATAATCACTTCTCAGAGTTACTAGAAAAGACTTTCTGTTTAGATGAAATAGATTAAATGACCTCTGAAAGCTCCTTCTAATTTTCTGCTATTCTACCAAAGAAAGAGAGAAACTCAAATTGCCTGTTTTAGGATTAGCTTCCAGCCTAATGCTTCTAAAACCAAATCTCTGATCTCCATGGATTCTGCACCTTGCTTTTAAAATTAGACCTGTTTCTTCCTCCATACCTTATCTCCCCAGACTTGATTCATTACCTGTTTATACTTGTGATATTTATGTTCTATATGAGTAAGTGCCAAGGCAGCTAGCATATCCATCTGTTAAATCCCTCCAACTGGGCTAAATTCCCATTCCTGACCCATCTTGGACAGATTTGTACTCTTCTCCACCATGGCAGTCCCATAAGGATACATTAATAGTGGCTAGCCTCCCAGATTGCATTCCATTCCCCCAAACCTATTTAATCTATAATGTAACTGAAGTCCTTATGCAAAATATTTAATTTTTTCCTGTTTGTCATTGTAAATATATTGGATTTCTGACATCTAATAAATTAAATAGGCTTTTGTTCACCACCTTGGAAGCTAAACTACTATTCATATAATGTTTTCTATGTGAAAATAAAGTACCTATGCCAAAGAATGATTTACAAATGAGCTTTTGGAATAAAATCCATGTGTAAGTCGAGGTTCTTTGTTGTTCACACAGTACACAGCAATGAAAAGATATGGAGTGAAAGACTACTTAAACTGGAGCAAGGTTTATTTTGGAAGGATTCCTGGAAACCATTGAATGTAAAACCAGGTAGATATATACTGAATAAATGTTGGAATAAAAAATAGTTAAAGAATTTATGGGTTTATAACTGATACCCTAAATTCTTTTCTAAAACTTAAATCACAAAATCTGGGTGCAGTGTTCTTATTTGTGAACTATTTGAGTTGGGAATATTTAAGGACTTCATGACTAAATCTTCCTCTATTTTAAACAGAAGGTTGAGCCTTTGTGAACAATTTAGTAATCAAATAAAACTTTAAATGGTATTTAATGACAAGCAATCATTGTCATGCTTTATACCAATTAGCCATAAACAGTAAGCACTTCATAGAAGCCACAATGCTTATTTTTATAAAGTCAAAACATCTATTTCTTAGGGTCAGCTTTAGGGAAGTGTGAAGGCAAATCGAACATAGCAGCAAATTATTCCAAAATTGCTCTAAACTGTATTACAGTGCAGAGGATCCCTAATTCTTCATCATCAGGTGTCCATAACCTGGGTGCTATCTGCTCAGGAGTTAAAGACCATAAGTTCTCCTTTTCCACCTCAAGGTCACCTAACATCTGAAATTCCTGGCTAGTAGTCCCACTAACTTGAATGTTAGCGACTTTGGCTATCTATATCTCTAAATGCAGGGCTGGCTGTAGTAAACTTTCATTTTATTATCTGGCCATCTCCAGACAAGCTACCAAGTTTCCATAGGTATATCCATCGTCCCTTCAATTCCAGTTACAGAACCATAATAAAATCAGTTTTGTTATAT